>LPNX010599792.1:692466-724525 GCA_001517045.1 Pseudotsuga menziesii | reverse complement strand
ATATTCAAGTATCTTCCTGAGCCATACTATTTCTTTCGTTGCTTCAGCTGCAGCCACATATTCTGCTTCTGTTGTTGAATCTGCTGGAACTGACTGTTTCCGTGATCTCCATGAAATAGTTGCTGATCCAAGACTCATAGTGTATCCAGAAGTTGATACTCCTGTCTCCTTATTACCATCAAAATCTGAGTCTGAGTACCCAATAAGTTTGAAGTCATCCACTTTCGAGTACTTGAGTCCAACGTCTTGAGTCCCCTTCAAGTATCTTAGAACCCTCTTTGTAGATGACCAGTGTCCTTCACAAGGTTTATGCATGAACCTTGAAAGTATGCCAACAACATAAGAAATATCTGGTCTAGTTGTTGTAAGGTAGATAAGGCTTCCTACAAGTTGTCGATACTTGGTCGCATCTTCAAATTCTTTTCCTTCGCTTGATGTGAGCTTCATTTTCTGTTCCATTGGAGTAGATATAGGATTGCAATCTGTCATGCAAATTTTGTTTAGTAGTTCTCCAACATATTTTTTCTGAGATAGGAATATGTACTTAGGATGTTGAGTGACTTCAATTCCTAAGTAATAGTGGAGATGTCCCATATCTGTCATTTCAAAGATCTTTTTCAAATCTTTCTTTATGGATGATATATAGCTCTCATTGTTCCCTGTCATCAAAAGATAATCTACATACACCACAAGATACACAACAGATCTTCCAACTTTCTTTATAAATAGTGTTGCATCATCAATATCAAAGTGTTCAAAATTTAACTTCAAAAGATGCTCGGTTAAATTTTCATACCATGCACGAGGTGCTTGTTTAGGGCCATACAAGGATTTGACAAGCTTGCATACATTTTGTTCTTTTCCTTTCACAACAAATCCTTCTGGTTGAGACATGAAGACATTCTCTTTCAAGTCTCCATTCAAGAAAGCAGTCTTCACATCCATTTGATGAACTTTCCACCCTTTCTGAGCAGCTAAAGAGAGTAAGGTACGGATGGTAGCCCATTTTGCTGTAGGAGAAAAAGTTTCTTCATAGTCAGTTCCTTCTTTTTGTGCATAGCCTTTTGCTACAAGCCTCACTTTGTGCTTGTCAAGTGAGCCATCTGATTTGTATTTGTTCTTGTACACCCACTTGCCGCCAATTGGTTTGGTTCCAACTGGAGGGTCAACCAGCTTCCAAGTTTCATTCTTTATGAGTGCATCATACTCGTTCTGCATAGCTTCTTTCCACTCAGCTCGAGTAGAAGCTTCTTCAAAGGAAGTTGGTTCAAAGTTAGCAGATAAATTAAATTCACAATCAAATGATACATCCATGTCATCACTTGAATTATCTGCTTCTCCTCCATGTCTCCTTGAACTTCTCGTTCCCGTCTTTCCAACTTCATCTGGATGGACACTTTCAAGTGTCTTTGTGGCCCATTTAGGAATCTTCCGTGATGGTCCTGGTTGATCAGCTGGTGGTGCTTCATCATTGATTGAGAGTCTTTCAATTCTCTCAATCACATCATCCAGTTGAACCTCTTGTTCAAGTGAAGTAGCAGGAACTTCTTCATGCGGGGGAGTTGGTGCTTCATATGGAAATTCCAAAGGTTGATCCAGAATAGGAATCCCTCCTTCAAGATTTGGAATTTCATATTCATTTTCATAATAGTTCTTTGGATGAGGATAATTTTCCAGATGATGAAGCTGTCTCTCAATGGACTGGTCATTTTTTTTAGTTTCAAGAAAAATGACATCTCTGGAAATAACAAATTTCTTGTTTACCTCATCATACAGATGGTATGCCTTGGAGTATTCTTCGTACCCCAGGAAAATGCACTTTCTACTTCGAGCACCAAGCTTGTTTCTTTGCTCCTTCAGAATTAAGGCATAACAGGTGGAACCAAAAACTCTGAGATGCCTAACTGAAGGGAGATGGCCAAACCACATTTCATGTGGAGTCTTGTTATCAAGTGCATTTGATGGACTTCTATTTCTCAAATATGCTGCACATTTTACTGCATCGCCCCAAAACATTAGTTTTACATTCTTGAAAAACATCATTGAGTGAACCATATTCATTATGGTTCTATTCATTCTCTCTGCTACACCGTTTTGTTTAGGATTGTAGGGAACGGTAGTCTGATGTGCAATTCCATGTTGACGAAGATAAGCTTCAAAAGCATTTGAAGTGTATTCTTTTCCATTATCAGTACGAAGTGTACCAATTTTTAATTGTGCTTGTTTTTCAATCAATGCATGAAAGTCTTTGAATGTTTGAAATGCTTCTGATTTTTTCTTTAAATAGTATGTCCAGTACATTCTTGAGTAGTCATCAACAAATGTCACAAAATACTTGTTCCCATTTGCTGAAGGAGTTGGCATTGGGCCACATAAATCAGAATGCACTAGTTCTAATTTTCTGCTTGCTCTGAAATTATATTCATGGAATGGCAGCTTACTATGTTTCCATAATATACATGCATCACATTTTTCCTTCTCTTTGGGAATGGTGAGAAGACCAAATACACCATTATTTCTCAACAAACGAAGACTGTTATAATTTAGATGACCAAATCTTGCATGCCACAATGAGATAGATGACATATTACCTTCTCCATGCTAAGAGAGGTAGGCATAGTTCTGAAATATTGTGGATGAACCCTTGAGCTTCAGCAGCTTCCCATCTTCGTATCCAGTCATAATGAGTTGGTTGTCAGAGGACTTTCTTATTTCAATGATTCCATCAAACATGTGGATGGAATGGCCTTGCTATTGAATCTCCACCAAGGACAACAGGCTCCTCTGCAACTCTGGAAGATAAAGGACATTCTTCAACAAGAAATCAGGGAATCCAGGCATCTTCAGTCGAATGGTGCCCATTCCCTTTGGTTTAATACTAGACTTATTTGAAAAGTAAACTATGCCATCTATTGTTTCATCCAGTTCTTCAAAACAATATTTTCTAAATGTCATGTGTGATGTTGCACCAGTATCAAGCAGTCAACAATCTTTATAAGATGAGAGAGAAGTCATTTCATTAAATCCAATATTACAATGTGCAACAATACAAGAATCAGAAGATTTACTAGCATTTTGGTCATCTTTCTTCTGGTTGTGCTTGTCTTTGATGGAGTCGCACGATTCCCAACACTGATCTGATGTGTGCCCAGTATTTCTGTAATGCTTGCACTGCAAATCTGATCTTTTGCTTCTGCCCCCTCTGCCTCTGAAATTTATTCTTCCTCGTCCTCTCTTGCTACAATCTCCCTTGGAAGGGTCTTTGAACCAATTCTTTGTTTTCTGAACAAAGTCAAGGGATTCTTCGATAGGCTCGCTTGATTTCTTGATCTTTCTAGACCATTTTGGATATGTTTCCTTTCCAGTGAGGACATCACCAACAATAGATGCTATGGATTGCATTTTTACAACTGTTAATGTAATGAACTTAATATGACAAAGATAATGAGATAATAGAGAAAAACAAAAACCTTGCAGGTCTACAGTCTCTGCCAAGGTGAATACAATGCAAGTTTATAGCATATATATTAGTCAATACAAAATATATCAGTCACTAGCAGTCACTAGCAATATAACAGACTCAGTATCTCTATGCAATATATCAGTCTCAGCATCCAGTCTCTGAGATCGGTCTTCAAATATGCAGCATACAATATATCAGTCTTCAGTAGCAAATACACAGCAAAAAATCATGGCACTCTCCAGCATACATTATTCTTCAACAAAAAACTCAACAGAAGTACTCTACGCAGCTCAAAAATGGTGGAGGCAGCTCACAAAACAAATTATTGTTTCAACTTCAAACAATAAGATACACAGACTACTCCACGCAGGTCTTCAGTATCTCATATACATAAGTCACAGTCCTCTTTCAAACAATGAAAATGAAAATATTTGCAGACTTTTCACTTAAACTTCATGCATATAAATTAGGGTTTATGTATTTCCCAATGAATAATTTCAATGCAGAATACAAAGCATTTTACCTCCCCATAGTTGAATACTAGAAATATTCTTGTGACTGACTCACGTTTAGACTCAGTGAATATGCACAATATCTGAGGAATATGCACAATATACCAGGAATAGGTCACAGCTCACGTTTCACAAAATATGGGTCACAGCAATATATATCAATTAATATCAATCAGCATTATTTACCGTCATCAGTCTTCAACGCAATCACCAGTCGCAATATATATGTATATATATATATCAATCAGTAGTATTTAATCTTCAACAGTCTCTTCTCCACGCAGATGAAAGCATCGATTCTCCTTCACGCAAGCATCAAATCCCCAGTATGGTCATGGGTTCGGTCCAAGATGCTCATTTCTGTATGCTCGACTTCTTGGCTTCTTCTGTTCATTTCCATCACATGTCGGAGCGATAAAAATGAAAGCCTTTGAGATTCAGCACTTTGTACAAAGTCGATTGAATATTTGCATTCTTTGCAATGTTTGTTGGATATTTATAAGTATTTTGGAGATAGATTATGTCTAATGCAATGGTTCATTTGGAAGGTGCGGGGAATGTGGATAGTCAAAGTCGTTATGGTGACGGTGTCTTATATATTCAGTCGCATGGAATGATTAATATGGTGAGTACTTGTCCAAAGACCCAGGTCTTCCTCTACATTACATTAAACTTCCCGCACATAAAACTAGGGCAAAATTAGGGTTTATGCACCGGCAACAATAGTCACGTTCCACAACCTTCTCTAGGAAGATTATGGGGACAGAGTACTGGAACTCAAGAATAGGTTTCGTGACTTCAAATCCCACCACATCTTAATCCACATTGTAGGTCTCCAATAGTGCGCAGTAGGTAGAACGTCCATTGAACACTCAGCGCACAACTTTCACCATTTTCACGTGGGCTAAACTTATTCACTTCTGCAGTATCTCTGGTTTGATCGACGCCGATTAACACAGCAACTATTGTGATACCATCTCTCACACAAATCGTAGGATATCATGACCTCGGCCCCGCTTGCAGGATATCAACGTAGTAATAATAATAATACTGCTTCTATGCTGCTGTAGCAACATCCAGAGCCCAGATATCGCTGAAGCTCCAAACTCTGGTTCTAATACAAGGGGGCATGAAAGGAAACCCTAATAAACAGTAAGTGGCATATACAACACAATGTACAGACTCCTCACTCAGGATATGCATGAGTCTCCAACAAAACACCAAAGAGAAAGCTATGCAGAATAATACACATACAAAACGCGTCCGAATTAGGGTTTGCAGCACACAATCTCAATCATGAAGGAATTGTAATGCAGACAATGCATGCGACTCGACTGGCAGACTGAAGGAGCAGTCTCGTAATGGACTGGCAAGCAGAATGCCAGGAATGGGCAGACTGGCAACATGCAGGAGTTATGGCAGGCAGGCAACTAGGCTCTGATACCACTTGTTGGTAATAACTCCTGATTCATTGTATTACATATCCAAATGCAAATATTTATACATTACAATGCGACGGTTGATAACCAACCGTTTCATCTTCCTATGCATCTATTCATATTCCTATTTATTATTTATTTACAATAATCCCGACAGATTATTCTAACACATACCTCAATAGTTCCATAAATTTAGCTTCATACTCTGGGACTAATCGACCTCCTTGCCTCAAGGAATTGAATTCATTCAACTGTCTTTCAATAAAATCTTCAGATAGGTAACATTCTCGAAAACGTTCTTCAAATATTTCCCAATAGACCTCTGTTATTTCAATTCCAAGTTGCGGCAATAAGGTCTTCCACCATAGCAGTGCGCTTCCCTTCAGTTGCAATATCGCCATGTGCACTTTTATGTTTGAGGTATAATCACATAATGCAAAGCACATGGACATGTTCTCAAGCCAAGCCTCGGCTGCAATGCCATCAGGTGCACCCCAAAATTCTAGAAATTTCACTTTCTCAAGTTCTCTTTGAGCATTTTCCTTCAGTGGTTGCCGAGATCCTTCTGCAAGTGCTATGGCATATATATTCTCTCGGTCTAGCCAACTAATCAATGCCGCAGACATCCGCTGGAATGAATGCATCATATCCATTACTTCACCTGCAGGTATATGGGTCGGTTTTTCCACTGCTGGTGGATCATGTGGAGGTGAAGGCTGCAAAGGAGGTGGTGCACCACGCCCCCTAGCCCCTCTACCTCTCCTTCCTCTTCTTCCCCTAGCATCCATGCTTCCTAAGTTTGCAAGGTGAATAGTTCATGCATTAGTTTCCAATCACTACATAAAATAATAATAATAATAATAATAATAATAATAATAAACAAAAATAACTTAAAGAGCAATGAGCCCAAGGTCCTAGAGTTAGAACTTGGCTCTGATACCATGTGTAACGCTCCCAAACATCCCAAGGTCAAGTGACGAACACAAATTTTTTATTTTTTTTATTTTTTAAGCTAATACCACATGTCCCTTGTTGAACAACATAACATGACATCACCTAAATGTACAAAACAAAGAATGATAAAATATCTACTTAATAAATAGATTATTTAAAAATCATGCAAAATTAATTGATTATGAATATAAATGTAAATATTTTTTAAAATAACATGTAACACTTGATTAATAGCTAACTCTATTTTATTAATATTTATAAAGATTATAAGATTACCTTAAATCTATATATTATATCACAAGAAAAATATACCAATTTCCATAATACTCATTTTAACATCTAACCTTGCATACAACATAAACCTCCTATTTTAGAAGCACCCTATATATTATACCATCAGAATAGAATATACTAAAATTCATGAACTTATAATTTCAGAATAGAAATAAACAAAAGTAATAGACTTTATATATAAATTCAGAATAGAAATAACTAAAAATCATAATCCTTTTTTTTATAATAAATTCAGAATAGAAATAAACTAAAATTTCATAAACTTTATATATAAATTCAGAATAGCAATAACTAAAAATTCATAAACTTTAAATTCTTGAACTTTAATCTTACTACATTTAATAAACCATGTAAATATACAACTCGTTCGTTGAACTTAAATTCTGAACATTTCTTTCTATTATCAATATTGCTATTAATAAATCGATGAAATTATTCCAAGCCCTTTGTTTGTTTGGTTTTTTTTAATATAGAAGCTATTCGAATTATTTTGTATAAAATCCATACACACGTGGGTTGATGAGAAAGTTAAGATAGTCGTTGCAAGAAATCAGCCACCAGTCAAGGACAAAAGTGTAATTTAAACGAAACTACATAACCATTGTAGTTTGCTAATTGGAAGCAAGAAAGTGGGACTGTTATTAAAATTTAAATATATAAACAATAAAAAGATTAAGCATTGTTCAAGCATGCATCCAATAGGCATGAATTAATTTCAGAATGGAAAAATCCATGCATTGAATCATATATTGATGTTTAAAAGGATTTTCTTCAAATGAATTAAATTAATTACTTAGATTTTAAAATGCCCTAAAATCAGAATCTGGGTCTTTGTGGGAATGCTATTCTCGTAAGATGTGGCTGGGATTTTATAAAATTTGTTATCAGTGAATCAAATCAATCAATGAATAACTCCCCGTAGTATGTATCTTCCACGCATGCATAAGACCAATCCAGTAAAGGCATGCACTCTTTAATTCTTGTATTCTATACGCCATTATAAAATTTAATTTATGTGTGACTCCTCCATGTGTAGCTCTATATGGGGCTGTAGTATTCTGGAGACGAGAGATCGTAATTCCAAATCTAGTGTATTTTCATATGGCTCATTACTCTACTCACACTGTTTTTGTTACAGAGGGACTTCAAAGTAAATGATCCCAGGTATAAATGAAGAATCGGAAAAATTAAATATAGTGCATGGTGTACGTGTTTCAGGTAAAAAAATAAAAAAAAAATAAAAGATATAAATTGGTATTTTGCAATACAGGCAGCACTGTCTTTTTTACTGCGCCCATTGACATATGGATTGTGCTATATTTGGAGTGGTTGCTTACTACTTGTATAAACATAAAGGATTCTTGATTTATTTGCAATCGCAACCTCTTTTCCATTACATGCTTAAAATTTAATGTGCAGAAACCAAAAGAGCAACGCTTTGGGTAAGAAGAACAGAACCTTAGAAAGGTGTATGTCTTGAATGAGGCCCTGGTAAAGGTAGAAAAGTATCAACGATAAAGTTTATTAAATAGAAAATGGATGTAAGGCCTGTCCAGAACAACACAGGACAGTACAGATCACATCGTCAACCTAATGTGGGAGTGGGATTACAGCTATAAGGATTTCAAGGCACATTTGATAGATCCAGAAACAATAACCACTCAGGATCTACAGGACAGCACTTTATATGCCGAACAATATCACCGCATAAAACCATAACAAATCCATTATTATTTGTTTCATTATTATTTGCTTCATGCCGAAAAGGAAAACACAGATCTACAATTAAATTACATATCCAGATATAAAATAAAATACAAATCCAAATCTATAATGAAATACAAACATATCTAAGCACAAATCCAGATCTACAATAAAATACAAACAGATCTGGTATACAAATCTAGGTCTATAATAAAATACAATACAAATCTATAATGATATACAAATAGATCTAAAGCACAATCCAGATCTACAATAAAATACAACAGATCTAAAATATAATTTTGGATCTGTAATAAAATACAAATCCAAGTCATGGATCCTCAACAAATGCATTTCGGCAATTGAAATCGTAATAACAATTTAACAATCCACAAAAACCTGAGTTTCATTGTGCAGGCTCTGGCCAAGCTCTATCTAAGGATGTCGCACCACGATCTCTGTCGGGTTCCCATGAACGTTGATCGATTTCCAAACACAAGAGACCCACCGGTTGACCTCCCTACCATTCCAATGGGTACTCTCCTTCCCCAAGGACCCCCAAGCTGAATGGGGTTGCAGGAAGAAGTACCCAAGCATGATCAGAGTGTGTAGATTCACTAAGGGCCTCCCAACCCTGTTCACACCTGATGAACCAAACTCTCTACAGTCACCATCCACCTCTGCATTCTCTCATCTGTCCAATATTAGGGAAAAAAAACATCCCCTACCCAAACCTTGGCCCTTTATTTATATCGTTTTTGAGATTTAGGCATAATGTAAATTTTTTTTATTTTTATTTTTATTCTTATTTTGAATTGATTTTTGTTTTATTTCAACGGATCTTTTGTCATATTCATTTATGTAATGTCATATGCATTTATGTAGTCTACTAATTTAGTTTTTCTATACTTAACCGTTCCTAAATTTCATTTATATGATTCCTAGATTTTTGCTTTTGATTTGCTATTTTTGTGTGTGCAATGTGTTTATATTTAGAATTTACTTTATCTTCTTTTATTTTGTTTATGATGATTTTTTTTTCTTTTTATTTATTTATTTTTATTTCATAAGGTTGCACTTTCCATTACTTTATTTCCAAGTTATGAGTTTATTGTTTAGTTATTACTTATTTACAAACTTACAGTTTAATAATTTATTTTGTTTCTCCAGGTGGTATCAAAGGTGCCATGACCGTCTTCATGCCCTTCAAATATCCCACTTTCAGTGGTGGGGAGTTAGTGCGATGGCTGAGACGATGTTAACTCAGTCCAATCCACGAGTAGAGAGACTCATGGTTATTGAGGAATAAGGTCAACACCTCATTGCGCGCCCCTTAGTTAATCCTCATGAGTGACCGAGTCTGCGGCCTATCCTCATGATAAGATGCCTCTTGCAGGTAAAAGCCTCTCTCACTTTTCAACCTGCCACATGGAAAATATGTGCTAACTATACTAGTACTTTCTTCCGTACAACCCCATCATCCTTTTTTGGATCGATTGGAAACCATGATCATGTGCCTGCACACATGAAAACCATTTGCATTAATATTACTACACAATTTAATCAAAATATTATTAAAATAAATTATATCACCTGATATTCTGTTTATACTCAAACCGAAATTCATGTGGCATTGACACCACCTTGTATCATTGCGCATTTGGATCCCTGTCACACTAGAAATTTGTCAAAGCATCTACCAATATATTGTAAGAAATAAAAATTGTTTATATATTTCATTCACACATTATAAGATCGATCATATCGCATTATATAAATCTATCTACCAATATCCATTCATTCATAAGCAACCATTGTGACACAACAATCAATACATATATAAGTCATTTTATTCATCATATTTAACCGTGTCATTTATGATAAAATGCCCTCAAATAATAATATAGTTGAGTAATAAAAGAGTCTAACAAAATGGGGCACTACACTCACAAACAGAGCTCAATAACCTGAGCAACTAGTGTCCCAGCCAAAGAAAAAAAATACCACAATCAATGCTCAACACCATGAGCAACCAAAACACATGCTCCCAGCCAATATAAGCACTGAGGCATGTACAAACTACTCCAAAAGAGCAAATGAAACATAATCATAGCAGCTAGGGTTGGAACCCTAGCCGTCTCATACAGGGATACCGCCTCAACCATAGAGCTGAGACCAAGAAGCGACTGCATCCAGTGAAAAAAGCTGCAGAAACAGGAAACCACCCATCTCCATAACCATGTTCAGTAGCAAGGGTAGGACCACCGAAAAAAAAAAAGGGATCGCTGCCACCAGCAGAGGGACAGCAGCAAGTTGTACCATTCGTCCTCGACACAGTGGGAAAACCCATGTCTCCAGCTAAGAGGAAATCCCAAGTAGGAAACAACACCTTGACCCCACAAAAAACCAACTACCGAAAGAGAGAGAGAACCTCCACTAAATAGCCACCACTCCACCAAAGAGCTATGTGCACTGTGGATATAGTTCCTCCACCATGCAACAATGGTTCCTCGAAACCCTGGAAAGTTGCCACTACAAACAATGGGTCATCGCACAGAGAATATACACCCCATCGAGAAGAGCCTGGTTTCCATACTCTCCAACAATCACAAGCACGAAGCCTCATAGCAAAAGGGAGCAGCTAGGGTTGAAACTCTAGCCATGGAGGAGAAGGACCTAGTTGACTCCCAAACCCTAGCCGTAGAGCCAATATCACTCTCCCAAAAAAAACCAGAGTGCTCTTATATATATATATATATATATATATATATATATATATTGTAGCATCAAAACACATGATTCAACAAAACACAACATTAACTTAGTGTGTGTGGTTTCAATGGTGGTGCGTATAATTCATCAAAACACACCATTAACCTAAGTTTATGTTCAGTGCTCTTTATATATACAATGCACATGTTCTTTTGTGTTTATATATTCATAGAGCACCTCGTCTTGGTTCAATTCGACTTTTGTTTGACTTTTATCTTATCTATAATATTGTGTTTGTTCAAAATCCTCAAACTATAAGGAAATATGGTTCAAGATATATATTGGCATGAGTAAATGGTAAATTCATGAATAAAACCTATTTCCACTTCCCATGATGAATCATGAGGTTCTTATTATCCAAAAATTTATAGCCAAACTATCAATTTAACACACAAAGGGTTTCAGGGTTGTAAATATGGCCAACCTTGCCCTTAGCTATTGGCATATCTTCCAACTGTTGTTTTCTTAAAATATGTATGCATATAAAATTATGGCTACATATTTTTACCCCTTTTATTATTTATCGAATGACCTATCCTTCATATGCAGAGTTTCTATCATATCTTTCTCTCTTTTTATATATATATATATATATCTTTTTCTTATTTAAATATAAACTAATATATATGATTATATTTTTATTGTTGTAGGTATTATCTAATTTTTTTAAGTTAGCATATCTATATCATATCAGATAATTATTTATCTAATAATATCTATATCATATTAGATTATACTAGTATAGATCCATTTTAAACTAGGATTCAGTTTTTGAGATGTACAACTTTTTATCAACATTGACCGTTGACAGTAGTAATTCAAAAAGCTATCCAAATTTAGCCATCAAATTCATAGTTTTAAAAGCATCCAATGGCTTTTCCAGAAAGAAGCTGGAATTTTAATGGTTAAATAAGTTTCGCCGTCATTGGAGAATGGCAATATCCTAGAGGTAAGATAATGTGAAAAGGGATTGGATAATGGAGGATTTTATGTGACGAAAATATGGAAACATGGCAACTACGCTAGATCGTCATGGAAAACCGCAAATATTTAATGCTGCAGTAGCACTGCCCGTCGTTGGATCTCAAACGACAAGCTAGATATTGAAAAACATGCTGCTCGTACTATTTTCATTCGTCCACACAGCTCTACCTATCTACCTTCTATCGAGGCATGTCCTACAACCACTCAATCTTTCAGTCTTCTCTGACATTAATTTATCGTAAAATGGGGCTCAATTATTCTACATAGAATAATGATACATTCATGGGATGACGATGAAGTGTTAGGTAGGTGGGTGAACACTGTTGGTGAACATGCGGTTTAATTCATCGGATAATGTTCGCTAGTTGTCTTTCATCAATCCATCACAGTTACGTGTTCCCAAGATGATCACATGATGCTCACCTAACATTTCCTTTCAAACCAGATTAGTTGCTATCATAATGCATCAATATTCAACTTCATTATTTGCACTGCCCTGCCCTACATTTCGGTTTATGCAGGCTCCGTCTAATTGGAGGATAATCTCCACCCACAATGGAGTATTCCTAATTGTAATATTCGATTAGAATAAGTGCACTGTATTCGTTATAGACTGAGTTGAATTTGGCTTCGATTAATTGTATTGTGTGGTGACAGTTGTTCAAACAGAGAGGAGGGATCCCAAGGAGATGAAGAAATGGAGAGAGGCTGCAAACGCCCCCGCACAACAAATCAAGACACTGGAGGTCATGGCTTCGAGGAATTTCTGTGTTTGTTAGAGAGAATCGAAGAAAGGAAAATACTTTTGAAAAGAAAGCGCATCAGTACTAATTGTTACATGAATGTTAGTCATTACATAGTTTGGATATTTCATTAGAGGAGCCTCATCAAATGTCAATGGCCATACAGCAACAACAGGAAAAAGGCCACTCAAATATTGTTAGTCTGATTAATCATTCTAAAAGTAGTAGCTCCCCCTGGAAACCTTCATTCGAATGGGAGGACTTTAATATAAATCCCTTGTCTGTGCAAATAGATTTTAGCTCTGTTGCTGCTAGTACAAAGAAAGAAAAAGTCTTGACAATGCAGGAGAAGTACTTCACAGTTCTACGGATGAAAATAGCAAAGAATATGGAGGAGGACTGGACAACTTTCAAATTGATAACGAACATTTAAAAAAAAAGGGTTTTTTGGACATAATTTTGGATACGCCCACTGAATGTTCGCATGAACATTTCGATCATGATGTAAACAATGAGGAGGACGTAGCTATGCCTCCAGATTTAGAGTTATGATTATTTCCCATCCAGGGTGAGGGTTAGGCTTAGGGTTAAGAATTGAAGCGTTTCTTGTCTCATTTCATTGTATCTTTCTGCCCGTTCGTCATATGTTCTCTATGATTAACTTCAGATTCTATAAGTCCCTATGACTCCAAACTCCGAATATATTGAACTAATTTGCATGATGGTAGTCTCTATTAATAATTTTAGATTATATCTATTTTATAAGTATTTATATATTATTTTAGATTTTATATTTGTTTGATAAGATCAACAAACATTAACTCAAACATAACAGATGTACAACAAAATTCATTTTATGATCGTCTTATTGTATTATGTTTAATATCTTCTTGTTTCTGTATAATTAGAAAATAAGACCATTTATATTTGGTGTGCAGTTGCAATCAATATAACAAAGAAAATTTAAAATTCAATTGCAGAGTTCCTGCCAAAATGTGTTAAATAGATGCGCTATATAACGTTTCCTAATGATTTTGTTTCCAAGCTTTCAGAAGAAAGGAGACAAAAGAGGATGATTGTCTAGAAGAAAGGAGACGGATACATAATTATTTGTCGAGTACTGGTTTAAATTCGACGATATGACTTGTATTGATAGTAGGGTTCGGGTAAGTACAAATCATTTTATATCCATTTGAAAAAAATTTAAAATATTTTATTATATTATTAATATATATTTTTAAATATCGCATTTCTTTATATTTTTTATTTTTAAATTTGAATTTTAGTAAAATCAAAGTTGAGATGGATAAATAATTATTTAAATTCGATGATATGACTTGTATTGACAGTAGGATAAGTACAAATTAATTTGTATACCAATTAATGTCAAAGTATAAAGTATGGTATTAACTAATATTAAAATGATTATAGAAAGTATGTCATTTAATTCTTCTTGAGTCATAAGTAGTATCTTGGATGTTGAAGAATATTATTTTAAATTTTCTATATAATAAATTAGGTATGTTTATTTATTTGATTTTAATTATATAATTTGTGATTTCAATATTTTTATCAAAATTTATTAAACATGATAATTTTGATGGTATAAAATGATATCTATATTTTAAAATGTGAATTTGTATTAATGACTAAGTTGATTAAACTTATTCAAAACATTAAATTCATAAATTACATAAGTTAAAATCATAGTTTAATTATTAAATCTTTAATTTTAAAATTTTCATAAAGTTAATAATATGAATAAGATTAAAAAACATTTATTTTGGAAGTTTTATGTACTTATGTGCAGCTTAAATTCTTTATATGGTTTAATGATGGCACCATTTTGATATAACATAGAAAAAAGTGTAGAGCTTAAATCTCTCATATGTAAATCATGGTTTATAATTGCTCAACTCTCATTTAACATGGCAAAAAGTGTCCAAGTTTTATTTTATTTTTTTTAATTTTAATTGATTAAGTTTTAAGCTTTAAGTAATCTAAATAAGTAACTTTAATTTTTAAAACTTTATATATATATGTATGTATGTATGTATGTATGTATGTATGTATGTATATATATGTATGTATGTATATATATACACATATATATATGTATGTATATATATATATGTATGTATATATGTATATATATATACATATATGTGTATGTCTATATATATATAGACACACACACACACACACACATATATAGAAAACTATTGTCAAGTAGTTAACTATTCCTAATAACCTATAACAACTCCCTCCAAATATTCCAAACAATAAATCCTCCATATTCTACCTAATTAATTCTCACTTAGATTGAGACATGTCCCCACCAAATTCATAAAAGTTGCAAATGCCTTACCAAACACTCCCTTTGTCACATTTGAGTCCAAGAGAAAGGATGAAACATACATATGCAAACCCAAACTCAAGAAAACAACCAATGACACTAAACCATGTGTAAAGCATGATCGACATATAAAGCCCTTAAATAAGTTGAACGGTCGAGAGATAAAGATATTTAAATGCAACAAATTCTTCTCCGAATAGTGTTAGAATGATATGACAGCCATGTTTAATGATGATATGACACCAAAGTTTAATGTCCATGGCAAACTTTGATATGAATAAGTATCAAGGGGTATGATATAGGGAGCCTTACCTTTTTATTTTAATGTATGATTTAATCATAACCACGAATATGTAGGCTAGATGATTGAATTTATAATTGTAGATTCACAATACATTATAAAAGTCAATTGCTTCAAATTCCTTTAACTTTGTTGGCTAGATGATCGACTTTATAATTGTAGAATCACAATACATTATAAAAGTCGATTGTTTCAAATTCCTTTACTTTTGATGTGGATAACAAGCATGACATATGTAAAGAGTTTGAGGATGGGGTATTTAAAAAAAACTAATTATTGATGTTGAATCGACAATTATTTCTATTTTTTTCTATTTTTATTTTATTTTATTTGCTTTCTGAAAAATTGCAGGCTTTAATAGGATTATATAACTTCTATCTTAGTAATTTATATTCTCCAAGCAACATTTATTTCCACTTTTCTTTAAAAATCTATATGATCTCATATCTTTTATTCTTAATTAAAAATATTTAATTAATGAAATGCTTAACAATTTTAATCATATATTTTATTCTTAAATAAAAATATTTTAATTAATGAAATGGTTTACAACTTTAATAAACATTAAAACATTTTTTATATTAAAAATATATTCCCAAAAAATAGTGAATAAGTATATTAACGAGCGTAGATCCAAATCCTAGGCTCTATCAAGAGCCGAGAGGGATCAAATCTCTCTAGTTGCAAACCTCTTCTTAAGTATTACACTCAATGAGCTATCAACTTTGGTGTGTCCTATATATACCATTGATTTGATTCAAACCAAAAGACACATCTTTTTATTTAAGGTCAACATATAATATATTTATTATTAATATTTAATATTATTTATGACCAACATATAATATTTAATATTATTTTTTATTTTGTTATAAATGAACATTACAACATCTCCCCATAAATGGTTTTACAACCATATGCAAGGCCCTCCTAAAACCATGGGTTGTTTAGGAGGCCTTGCACATGGTCTTAAAACTATTTGCAAGGCCCTTCTAAACCATGCATGATAAAACCATGGGTTTTTTTAGGAGGCCTTGCGCATGGTTTTAAAACCATGTGCACGGTCCTCCTAAACCATATACAATAAAACCATGGGTTGTTTAAAAGGCCAACATTTTTTTGCAAATAATTCAATTTTTATTTATTTTATTATTTTGTTATGTAAGAACATTATAACATCTTCCCCATATTGTGTTTTTTTTATGATCCACTTTTTTTGGGGGGGTAATTAAATTTTTTATTTTTTATTGTTTTGTTATTTTTTACTTTTTTATTGTTTTGTTAGGTAGGAAGATTACAACATCTCCCCCATATTAGGTTGTTTTTATGGCCAACATTTATTTTGTTTTATAATTAAAAAATCTATTTTTTTATTAATAAAAATAATGTTACGTAACGTTACATAACGTTACGTAACGTTATAAGATCTCTCTCGTTACGTAACGTTACAAGATCTCCCCCATACTGGGCTGTAGAGATCCTCTCGGCTCAATAAGGCACTTCTTATATAAGATCATCTTTTCAAAACTCCATAGATATTAACTTTAAAAGAATTTAATTAATTAAAACAATATTTAAACATTTTTAACTAATAAATACTTAAAAAATTTAATTAATACAATATTCAAAAAATATTTAAACATGTTTTAACAAATAGATACTTGAAAAAAAATGACAAATATAAAATAATACCAACCAATCATTTTCATTTTTTATTACATCATTTTTATTTTTTTAACATTGTAAGGAAAAATGAATCCAATGTTTCTATATTTTGATTGCATAATTTATACAACTTGGCAAGGAAAAAAGCCCAATTAGGATACGAGTCTGGTCACTCTCATCTAATGAAAAGGAAGAATGATTTTCACTTTATGGAAAAAACATGCCAAAAGTGTGGCCTCGTTGCCAAGTCTACTAAACCTTGTCTGAAACATTGTCACTACGACTTGGATGGATTTAAACGATTCCAAATAATTAAGTTATCATTTCAATATATATATATTTTATAAGTGAATAATTTGAATGTGTCTAAGTAACTTTTTCTTTTTAAACTTTATATTATATTTAATATATATAAATATATTATTTTAAAAATATAATTATAAAATTTTATACAATGATAATTATTATTAATATTCATTAAGACAAACTAGTTGATGGAACCTTCAGATAAAAGAAAATAATTATTTAGATTATTATAGATTTTTGTTCCTATGCTAAAAAAATTGTGAAAGAAGCATTCTTAGATTGCCAGAGTTTTGGCATGTTAAAAGGTTAGAGAGGTTTGTATTATAGCAAAGATTATGAAATTGTGATTTCTGTTGGTGTGTGTCTGGCATTATAACAGAAAATGACTTTCATCATCACGGCTCATATTCTCATGGAGATGACAAATCCTTTCAAGCCTTGGTGTTTTAGGAATTGACCAATGCCATGTTTCATTATGAAGCTCAAAAGAGTACATTCTTATCTTGGCTATATTAATTGTTTTCTTCAAACTAGCTAAAATAGAGAGATACTTTTGATTTCCATATTAGGGTTAATGACCTCCTTATGGTATCTCAATTTTCTTAGAGTCTCTAAATCTTTCTCGCCCCACATGTTCTCTTTAAACTCAGATGCAATAATATTTTTAATGTTATTGATGTTTTGCAAAGTGGCATTCTTGTCATTCCCTCAATGGCTTAACTAAGCTATGACATATTTCTACCAGCCTCCCTTACCATAAACAATCTCGAGTAGATTTTAAAATTGGTTTAACCAAGCCATGACATCTTTAGAACCATAAATAACCATAAATAGATTTTAAAATAATTTTAAGAAATATCTAATCTAACCAAATTATTTATTTCAATTTTATATAAATATGTAATTATAACTTTATCATACAAACATTATCCCAAAAAATTTAAAATTTCTACAATAAAAAGATAAAAAAAATAGGATACAACAAAGTTATCTCAAAATTGCAAGGTTAAGAAAGGTTCAATTTATATCACCTTGATGCTTCTTCTTAAGAAAACTTTTTGTCGTTGTTCTTTTCTATCACCTTTCTATCTACCTGATAAAAACTTTGGAAGTTCATAGGATGCACATTGAACCCGGATGAAACCATATAATTTTCATATGCATAGAGGGTGTGAATAAGACCATTCTGTAAGGACCCTATTTGGCTGTGATGAATAAGTATGCAAATATTGCAAGTAATTAGAAACCGACATAGAAATATGTACATGAGACCAATATACAATAGATGCTATGTTCTAAATAAGTGCTTGCAAAATTTACTCTAGGAATATAGTCATGCCACTAAAAATAATTGAATGCAATAAGTTATCCAAGGTATTGATTTATCGACTGTTGATTCTTGAAGTGTATCTGTGGATTCGCTTCACAACAAGATTTGAACCCAAAATCTGACGTCAGAATCTGATGTCATTCGACATTTTGAATGGATGTGTTGGACATCAATCACTGAAAAGAATGGCGATAAAAAAAAATTATAGCGGTGTCGAATATCTGACACAAAAGGCGTCGGAGATCCAACCCCTAGAGTGTCGCATATCTGACGCTCTGGTGTCGGATATCCGATGGTATGGTGTCGGATATCCGACGGTCCGTGGACTCAATAGTGTCAGATATTTGACCCCTTAGCATCGGAGATCTGATGGGATGTATAGGTTTTTTTTATTTTTAAAGAAAGGTTTACATGATTTTAAATTTATGGTCCCATATTTTCAATGGTAACTATGTTCAAGGTGTCGAATATCCGATGCATGGCCATTATAAATATAAACTGTTTTAACATTTCGACATGTTTTTTGTAGAAGCGACAGACGATTTGCAAAAATTATTTGTTCCTCAACGGACGTTTTTAGGAATTGTTTTATTCTTCAACGGGCAGTTGTGGGAATCTTTTTTTCATCGATAGACAGTTTTCCTCGAATTTTTTATTCTTTGACTTCTCTCCATTTGAAAAAATGTTGATGCGTGGAACTTGATTTTTTAAGACAACTGGTTATATTCATTAACGAAGTTTGTGACAAAATGTTAAATAGAAATATTCTGGATCCAAATGAAGACAAACGACAATTGCTTGCTAGACTATGGGATCCAACGAAACGAAGGGGTGATGGAAAATGTTATTGTCCATGTACTCAACGCAGGGGATTTAAGAGGAGAATAATATTGATCTGAATAGCCACAAAACATTGCAGGGAACATGGACACGCTGAGGGGGGGAATGAATATCGTCCATTTGTAGGTTTATCATTATAAATTTTATTATATTCATTTTTTTTGGTAATTGTATGTATTATTTTTATTTTTCATATATTAATGTATATCTATTGATGTTTCCATGTATTCATATTAAAGGAAAGACACCCTACACCATATCGTCCAGAGGAAGTACTTTTAGAAAAAGTTCAGGATCGGGATCATGGAGCGTTTATGTTTAATGGAGAACAAGTGAATGATCATATTGAACAAGATGATCATACCGATAATGTAATTGAAGATGATGGTGCAAATACATTTATCCATGATTCATTTAATATTAGAATGGATGATGAAGATGACGTTGATAATGAAAATGATGATGACTTTGATGATGTTCATGATATACCTCTTCTCAATAAGGCATATGAACCCATTTATGAAGGATACAAAACAAATCTTCTCTCTATTGTATTGTTGATAATGAACTTGAAGGTTATGAATGGTCTTTCAAACATTTCAATCACATGGATGCTAAGGTATGTAAAATAATCCATCACATATATAAGATCGTGATAAAGATTATATATATTACTCTAATAATTGTATTGTTAACTCATTATTGATCATCATACAGATGAAGCATGTTTCATTAATATTATTTATTTATTACATTAACAACTTTTTTATTTTTTTGTAGCTTGATAGCTGAATTTTTGTTACCACCATCAAATATTTTACCTCGCACATATCGAGATTTATATTCCATCATGAAAGAGATTGGAATACATTATGAATAAATTCATGCATGCCCCGATGACCATGTTATATATTATAATCAACATGAATTTGCAATATAATTTTTGGAATGTCATGTAAGTAGATATCATACAGATAAAGTAACAAAAAACGTGCCTCAGAAGGTTCTTTGTTATATTCCCATCATTCCACCTTTGCAACGATTGTTCAGGTGCAAAAACATAGCGTAATTTATGGATTACCATCCCAAGAGTAGAACTCAAGATGATGTTATCTGAATGCCTATAGATTGTTCTGCTTTTAGAGATATGGAGGAAAAAGGCCACACTTTAAATAAGAACCTCGTAATGTTAGGCTTTCTTTTGTAGTAGATGGTTTCAATCCATATGCAGAGAAGAAATCTATTTACTCGGTGTGGCCTACTTTTTTGATCAGCAATAACATTCCTCCATGGTTTTCAATAAAGAAGGAGAAAAAAATGTTGACAATGATTATTCCAGGTATGTGTCTACATTAATTTTTTTTAGTATAGTGGCATTCACTTGTCGTATTTTGTCGCATAATGTCATATTTTTTTGTCTTTTACTGTTGTGTATTATTTATATATCTTAATGGTTTCCATAATTATATATTTTATATGTACTTCAAATCAATCAGGTAAGTTCCAAGTCAAATATATGAATGTATACATCGAACCTCTTATAGATGAGCTACTGAAGTTATGGAATGGAATAACTATGTATGACGTATCTAGACCAATATGACAAAGGTAATTTCAATTCCATGTAATGGTTGTATGGACAATACATGATGCCCCTGGGTTAACTTCATTTTGAGGTTTGTAATTTTAAGTTCCACTTTAATTGCATTTAATGATATGGAGTAGTTAGAATAGTTTATATATGAATATATTTGACATAGATATTCCATATCTAAATATTGTAGGTCTTCAAACAAAGGGTAAATTTGCATGTCCAGTTTGTGGTCCTAAGATAAAATCTCATTGTTAAAAAAGCTTAAGAAAGGAGGTGTTTGATGAGTATAGGCATTTCCTCTCTAAGAATCATAGGTATAGAACAACTGAAAAAAAAATTCAATGGGAAGCAAGAGACTGCATTAAAACCATGAAGAATGACACCTCACCTTTGGAAGATGCAATACAATAGAAATCGTCATCATGGTACGTATGGATCATCTTATATGAATTGTTATGTATTTTAATTTTTATTGTGAGTTGTTTACCATAGTGACCATATTTGATTTATGATGTAATTTATTTATAAACTAATATTCATGATGTCCATCGTGATCATGAAGGAATTAATGGGATTCCATGAGGAATGAAAAGTTATCCTATTCAATTTAATAGGTTGCCCTACTATGAGCACCTACAAATTGCTCATTTGTTTGATACAATGCATATTGGAAAGAATGTTACTGAAACTTTATGGCGACTACTAGAGCTAAGGAGGGAGAAAGATAAAGTTGTGAAAGCTTACAAAGACATTCAAGAAAGAAACCATGCAATGAAATATGTCATCCAATTTCATACCAACGAAGAACAAGTTAATATAAACTCAATTCCATGGATGTTTGTGGAGCAACAAAGCAATGTTGTCAAAGGAG
Organism: Pseudotsuga menziesii; assembly: GCA_001517045.1. NCBI lineage: Eukaryota > Viridiplantae > Streptophyta > Pinopsida > Pinales > Pinaceae > Pseudotsuga > Pseudotsuga menziesii. Next base: position 702,397 of record LPNX010599792.1, on the reverse strand, counting down.
TAATGCGGAAAATTAAATTTCCCACTGGTTTTTGTGCAAACTTGAAGAATATCATAACCAAAAAAGGTGTTTTTGCAGGGGTCAAAACACATGATTGGCATGTCTTCATCAAGGTAATTATTATTGTTTTGTCCATATAATTTTTTTTTGTCAATTTACTGCGTATATTTTTTTTCTTGTTTCTATACTCTTTGTTTAGTAAATGGTGTGGTTTGTATATTGATACATTATTTTCTACCTCTCTCTCTCCTAGAAAACTTTGACAACAATGTCAAACAAGTTATATATAATCTTGGTAAATACATGAGGTAACTAGCGATTACTTGCATGTGCTTAGTGTTTCTTTAATTCTCCGTATAATTTATATATTTTTTTGTGCACTATTTCAGCATCTATTGTAATTTAATGTTTATTTTTGTTAAATATCGTTATTGGTTTGTGTCACTTGTAGATGGTTGACATCTAAATAAATCCATTAAGAAGATATAAAGTATTGGAGGAGAGAAATTCCTTGTCTCATGTGTGAAATGTAGAAGCATCTACCATCCACATTTTTCAATGCACAGGAACACTACCTCATACACCAAGTTGAGGAGATTGAGTTGTGTGGTCCTATGCACTCAAGGTCCATGTGGATGGTTGAGAGACACTTGAAATTTATGAAGGGTTTGGTGAGACAACAAGCACATGCTGAGATTTATATGATGGAAGGATATATGATATACCAAAACATGTTGTATGCTAGTGAATATCTTCCCATTTTAGCGTCAAAGCTCAATTGACGTCACATTTGTGATCCAAACTCCAATAACAAATTTGAAGGGGAGAAATTGAAGGGGAAAGGTAGATTGAGGAAGATGAAAGGTAATTATTAACTAGTGGATGTTTATTATATCCTTCATATTCTAATTTTATTTTCCAGTCACAATTTCATCAATTAAGAGCATATACTTTGTTCAGGAGATTTACACCTTTCTTTCATTTTAATGGTTATTGTCATTAAATAGTTGGTAGAGAATGGGATGCAATTCATTTATGCATCACAAAAAATCTTGATTGGATGAAGGTATTGATTGAACTATGCGAACAATAGGGTCATGGAATATCAAGGGAAGGTGTGGCTTCATTGGTAAAAGCAACACAATGCAATGAAGATAGCAATCTAACAGAAAGGGAAATCAATTTGGCATATGGTGTAAAATATAAAATGGCAAGCATATAATTAATCAATCCCTCTAAATATTTTATTTTGCAAATTACATTTTGATGTACATGTTCTTCTTTTCCATGTATTGTTGCATAAGGACTAAATGTTTATGTAATATTTTCGTGTATTGCTTATTGTAGGTAAAACACCATAAGTCTATGATCTACAATGGAGGTAGATATAGGATAAAAAAATTGGATGAAATAAAGAAAACATCAGATTCTGGGGTATCGGCTGTATTTGAGGTTACCAATGTTTCATCTAGAACTAACAGACATCCAGAAGACTCAAAAAATTGACACTATGGGTATTTGGAAGATATTATATAGTGTGACTTTAAATCCTTTAAGGTAGTTCTATTCGTTGTCAAATGGTACAGGTTACGATTGAATCAACATGTTCCCAATAGAACTATTATTGAACATGATAATGGATTTACCATGGTAAACACAAGGTTTTTTAAGCCAGGAACAAAGCCCTATGTTCTTCCAAGCCAATGTGAACAAGTATTTTACTCAGAGGTTCCAGGAAAAGCAAGCTGGTCATTTATTGTGAGACACGAACCAAGGCGAAGGACGGTAAATTATAACCTAGATGATGCTAATGAATAGGGTTCTCTGGAAGAAGGATACGACGATGCAGAGCATGATCAACATGAGTTAGATGATGATGATGATCCAACAGAAGATGTACTCCAAGAAACAGTTGAATACGATGATGTAGGAAACAATGCCGATGAAAGTTATACCGATGATGACATGATGAGCATAACTGATGATGATGATGATGATGATGATATGACCAATCCTTACAATGTTGACTCTGGATCTGATGCTACAGATGATGACTTAGATGAAGAAGATGATGGCATGGATGAAGAAGACGATGACTTATCCTCATGATCATTATTAATATTGTCATCGTCGTCATCAAAATAATAATTATCATCATCGTCGTCGTCTTCGTCGTCATAAAAATCATAATTATCATCATCGTCGCCATCATCATGATCATCTTCATTGCCATCGTCATCATTAAAATTAAACCTATATCAAATTAATTACTTCATATCATCGTCATCGTCGTCTGTAGCATCGTCATCGTCGCATCATCTTCACCATCGCCACCCTCATCAACATAATCATCACCACCATCATCATCTTCATCATAATAGATAAATATGACATCATTATCCTCATGATCATTGTCATCATCATTATCAATATGGTCATCGTCGTCATCAAAATCGTAATTATCATCATCATCATCGTCTCCGTTTTCATCAAAATTATAATTGTCATCATCATCTTCATCATCGTCATCATCATCATCGCCATGATCATCATCTTCATCACCATCATCATAATTAAAATTAAACCTAGATCAAATTAATTACTTCATATCATTGTCACCGTCTTCATTATCATCGTCATCATCGTCACCGATGAAATATAATGAAAGGTAAATATTTAATTAGACATATTCTTTAATCTTATTTATTTTTAAAAATAGTTATGGACATCATCATCATCATCATCATCATCATCATCATCATAATCATCATAATCGTCATCATCATAATTATCACCCTCATCGTGAACTTCATCATCATCGTCAACGTCGTCATCGTCGTCTTCATCATCATGACTATCATCATTGTCATCATCATTGTCATTGTCATTGTTGTCATCAAAATCATCATTATCATCATCGTCGTCATTGTCATTGTCATCATCATCATCATCATCATCATCTTCATCATCGTCATCATCATCATCTTCATCATCATCATCATCATCATCATAGCATGAAGATTAGTGTTTCAAAACACTAATATCTTGATAGTGTGAGTTAATTATATTTCCCAGTACTATAAATAAATATTAATTTAAAGTGATTTATGCCTAAACCTTTATCATTTGATAATGCACATAAGCTACATTGTAGTTAGTAACACACATAGTTTTCTTTTGATGTGATATTTGCTAATAAAAATAAAGTGATTATAGCTATAAATATTTAATTTTATTTATATTTGAAATATTTAATTTCCATAAAATATTTTAATGTAATTTTATAATTTATCATTATATTTTTGTTTTGAATGTTTTAAGTTTATTTTAAAAAAGTATTTAATTTAAATAAGATATTTATATAGAAGAATGTAGTAATTAGCAAACTTTATGTCCAAAATTTTTACTTATTTTATTGCTATAATAAAAATATCTCGATGTTAAGAATGTAGAACATAACATTAATGTTTTTTTAATCTTTTACATACCTTATGGCTCATGAAAAGATATCAAATTCCAAATTTTTCATGTATCTTTGATCTTACCGCAACTTTATAGTTTGGTGACAAACATCAAAATCATTTTCGATATATAGACTTTGTTAAATTGCCACAACAATGGCTTCTTAAGTCATTTAAATGTTCTCATTCCACCCACCAAAGTTTGACTCTCCTAATTGTTGTCATTACACCCAACAAAGCTTGAGTCTCCTCAATAGCATATTTGAGCCTTATAGCTATTAAATAAGATATATGTCAAGGTTCTTAATAAAAGTGTATGTGATAATAAATCATTGTTCTCTTCTTTCTTTTATTAGGAATTTATGACTTTTTTTTTATGATGGTGATGACAATGATGATGACAATGTTACCATATTGGTATATCATATTTTGTTATATTGAATCCAAGCTTAGAAAGGGAAAAAATAAGATTATAATGATTATAAAAGAATTGTGCCCTTCATCATCATCATCATCATCATCATCATCATCTTCATCATCATCATGTTCATCATCATCGTCTTCATCATCACACATCATCATACATCATCGTCTTCATCATCACACATCATCGTCTTCATCATCATGAGTCATCATACATCATCATATTCAACACACATCATTGTTGTCATCATCATCATCATGTGGTTCATCATCGTCATCATCCTCACCATCCTCATCATCATCATCATGAACATCATCATCGTCATCATCATCTTCATCATCATCATTATAATCATCTTCATGAACATCATCATCATGTTGTTCATCATTGTCATCATCCTCACCATCCTCATCATCATCATCATCATCATCATCTTCATCATAATCAACATCATCTTCATCATCATCATCATCATCATCTTCATCATCATCTTCATCATCTTCATCAACATAATCATCATGTGGTTCATCATCGTCATCATCCTCAACATCCTCATCGTCATCATGAACATCATCATCATCATCATGAACATCATCATCGTCATCATCATATTCATCATCATCAACACCATCTTCATCATCTTCATCATCATCTTCATCATCATCTTCTTCTTCATCATCATCATCTTCATGAACATCATCATCATGTGGTTCATCACCGTCATCATCCTCACCATCCTCATCATCATCATGAACATCATCATCATCATCATCATCATCATCATCATCTTCATCATCATCTACATCATCTTCATCATCATCATCATATTCTTCATCATCATCTTCATCATCACCATAATCATCTTCATGAACATCATCATCTTGTGGTTCATCATCATCATCATCCTCACCATCCTCATTGTCATCATGAACATCATCATCATCATCATCATCTTCATCATCATCAACATCATCTTCATCATCATCATCATCATCATCTTCATCATCATCTTCATCAACATCATCATCATCATCTTCATCATCATCATTATCATCATCACACACATCATCATTGTCATAATCACACATCATCATCATCATCATCATACATCATCATCTTCATCACACATCGTCATCGTCATCATCATCATCATCACCATCCTCATCATCATCATGAACATCATTATCATCATCATCATCATCATCATCATCATCATCATAATCATCATGTTCATCATCATCAACATCATCTTCATCATCATCATCATCTTCTTCGTCATCAACTTCATCATCATCATCATCATCTTCATGAACATCATCATCATGTGGTTCATCATCGTCATCATCATCATGAACATCATCAGCATCATCTCCATGAACATCATCATCATGTGTTTCATCATCATCATCATCATCATGAACATCATCATCATCATCATCTTCATCATCCATCAACATCATGATCATCCATCGTCATCGTCGTCATCGTCGTCGTCGTTGTCGTTGTCATCATCATCACCAACAACATTGTTGCCATCGACAGCATCATCAACATCATCATCATCATCATCATCATTATCAACATGGTTATCATTTTCATCATTTCATATGATATCAAGACGGTCATCACCATCATCATCGTCATCATCATTGTCATCATCTTCATCATCATCATCTTCGTCTTCATCATCAGCATCATCTTCATCCTCATAATCAACATCCTCATCTTCATCAGCACCATCATCATCATAATGATTGGCGTCATGGATAACATCATGATCATAATCGACATCATCATCATCAACAACATCCTAGTCCTCATCATCATAGATTCACTGCACACATAAAGACTCACATAGATACACCCCCCTCTTTGTATATAAAATAAATAAAACATAGTATAAATAAATAAATAAAATAAAACATAGTATATATATATATATATATATATATATATATATATAAAATAAAGCATAAATAAATTAATTAATTAAAACATAAAACAATATATATAAATAATAATAAAACAATTATTTATAATACATATATATAAATAAAATAACAAAAACATAAAAGCACAAAAAAACACTAACTGTGGCACACTATTTTCCTTTCAGCTTCACGAGAAAGCTTCTTATGTGCATCTTGTCGGGTGCTTGTGTTTAGTGATCACAAGAAAGCTTTCCTTTGTGCTGTGCATCTCGTTGGGTGCTTATTGTTCAGTTATCAAGGGTCAATCTGCCCAACTTGCCGGAGAACAATATCAGTGGGAGCAACGATTTGGATCGAGCATGAAGAGTAGGGAGAGTGGATAATTGTGGTTTTGTAGTGGACAAGGAGGCCAATTTTCAGTTGAGATAATGGATCCCAAAATTGTGAGTATTGTGGCCTAATTCATGTCTATTTTTAAATTGTTAATATAGTCCTGCAAATCTCCAGGGTTTCTTAGACAATAGAGGAAAGGGAGAGGCTATTAGAGCAGGCTTAGACCTAGGTTGTGCAGGGTTGGTACGGTTCAATCCCACCTTCTCATTTTAGGCTTCGGATAAAGCAAACCCCATTTTTACGGGGTCGAATGGTCCTCGTTTTCTCGTCCAGTAGTGATGTGTTCCTTCTCACATGGTTATGGTGAATAGGATCTTGTGTGGGTGAGCAATTAGACACCTCATTTATATACCTTGCCTACATGATTACTTTACTTTTACCAACAACCCAAAGGGTCTCTATCTATACTGCCTACTTCTTCACCAAATTGAATCCTTCCTTATCACCTTTCAAACATGGGTTTTCTTCACTGTGCATGCATTTACATTGTCAACTATTGACAAATCCAATTTGAAAATTTCAGCTAACCTGCATTTGACCCATATTGCCTGATATGGATTCTGAAGTCTGGCTAGTCTGAGCGTTACAATTAGTGGACGAACCCATCACATTTTGGTTCGCATTCAAATTGGTTTGATTGTTTTTATGTGAGTTATCTCATCAACTGGTTCCCAAATAAGTTGTTAAGCCGACCCCACCCAAATGAGGTGCTTAAGGGAGGTCTAGAGAAGGATTCGAGTTCCACCATAGCCACGATAGTTAGAGTTTTTTTTCTCACATGTATTCTCGGTCCATTGGAGAAGGATGAAAATTGGTCGTTGCCTCGAAAAGGATTGTCAAGCCATGTTTTATTATAAGCAATAAAGTAGAACCTAACCCCTAGATCATTGAAGATCATTGTAAAATCCCTAGGTTAGAAAGAAACTTGAACCTAACCCAGTATTTTCCAAATTGTAGTGACAACACGGGTTTGCTAGAATTCTGCCAAATGTTATGGATTTCTTCTTTAAGGTGTTTTATTATAAAAACCTTATATTAGAAAGCAACTCGAACCTAACCCAGCAATTCCCAAGCTCTAAACACCATTAGATCTTGGACTATACAATATATTTCCATTAAGTGATTGAATGAAGTAATCCACTTACAAAAACTATTTTTTCAAAATATTAAATTTTTTTCTACATATCTGTTAATATCATCATCAAAAAAAACTATCCATGAGGACAGAGTTCAAGAACTCTCTCCACATGAACTATATCTCACAAAAGATAAAAAGTGTTCAGCCAAGCAACGGTGATGATTCGTGGTATTATGCTTCACAAGTTTGTGATGTTGCAACCTAATGAAACATAATACCAGGAGTCGTCACCATTATTAGCTATTTTAGTGTTATTGAATTGGTATGTGTACCTTCTCTCAGTGATAGTCTTCTTCCTATTTATTATCCGAAACAACTATATTATAGGGCCTTTTGGCATGACATTGTTTTGCATGAAGCTTTTATTTTGTCAATATTAGAAAGAAACTCGAACCTAACCCAATATTTTCCAAATTGTAGCGACAACAGGGGTTTGCCAGAATTATGCCAAATGTTATGGATTTCTTCTTTAAGGTGTTTTATTATAGAAACCATATATTAGAAAGAAACTCGAACATAACTCAGTAATTCTCAAGCTCTAAACACCATAAGAGCTTGGACTATACAATATATTTTCATTAAGTGATTGAATGAAGTAATCCACTTACAATAACTATTTTTTCAAAATATTAAATTTTTTTCTACATACCTATTAATATCATCATCAAGCAAAACTGTCCATGAGGACAGAGTTCAAGAACTCTATCCACATGAACTATATCTCACAAAAGATAACAATTGTTCAGCTAAGCAACGGTGATGATTTGTGGTATTATGCTTCACAATTTTGTGATGTTGCAACCTAATGAAAAATAATAGCAGGAGTCGTCAACATTATTAGCCAACACTTTTTAGCTATTTTAGAGTTAGTGAATTGAAAGTGGCTAAGTCAATGCAAAAAAGAAAGGTAATAACTTTGACTAAATAAACTATTTTGATAATTGTACCTACATCTTCCGCTACATGCATTTCTTGCATGCCTCACCTATCTCAATGTAATATCAAAATTATTATTATTGGTATGTGTACCTTCTCTCACTGACGGTCTTCTTCCTATTTATTCTCCAAAACAACTATATTATAGGGCCTTTTGGCATGACATTGTTTTTCATGCAACTTTTATTTTTTCAATCTTAGAAAGAAACTCGAACCTAACCCAGTATTTTCCAAATTGTAGCAACAACAAGGGTTTGCCAGAATTCTGCCAAATGTTATGGATTTCTTCTTTAAGGTGTTTAATTATAGAAACCTTATATTAGAAAGAAACTCAAACCTAACCCAGTAATTCCCAAGCTCTAAACACCATGAGAACTTGTACTATACAATATATTTTCATTAAGTGATTGAATGAAGTAATCCACTTACAATAACTATTTTTTCAAAATATTAATTTTTTTTCTACATACCTATTAATATCATCATCAAACAAAACTGTCCATGAGGATAGAGTTCAAGACCTCTGTCCACATGAACTATATCTCAAAAAAGATAACAAGTGTTTAGCCAAGCAACTATGAAGATTCATGGTATTATGCTTCACTAGTTTGTGATGTTGCAACCTAATGAAAGATAATACCATGAATCCTCACCATTATTATCCAACACTTGTTAGCTATTTTAGAGTTAGTGAATGAAAGTGGCTAAGTCAACGCAAAAAAGAAATGTAATAAGTTTGACTAAATAAACTATTTTGATAATTGTACCTACATCTTCTGCTACATGCATTGCTTTCATGCCTCACCTATCTCGACGCACTATCAAAATTATTATTATTGGTATGTGTACCTTCTCTCAATGACAGTCTTCTTCCTATTTATTCTCCAAAAAAACTATATTATAGGGCCTTTTGGCACGACATTGTTTTGCATGCAACTTTTATTTTGTCAATCTAGCATAACTAAAGCACCAAACCTACAAACATACTATCAAAACAATAGAATATCAGTTTGGGATACTATATTTTTCCATTTGGTGATCCAACACATTTTGTAATACTTTGAACCCTTCAAAAGATAGGGGATAAGAGAAGGTACATGTGGTACCTAACAAGTAGAACCTAGATAATGCCTATGAACAAGTCATTAATGGTAATGATAAAAAATAGTTTCACCTTTGAATTGCTTCAATAGCCTATAAATAGTAAAGAATCCCTACTCTAGAAATATCATTTCAGAAATAAAACACACCATAATCCACGCGTAATTTGATAAATGAATGGAAATAACTATCAATGGGCAATAATAATAATAAAAATATACCCATATATCTTAGTTTAGGGATGTATTGAGGTTTATACCACATAGTTGATAGTGTATGCATCCAATACTTGCTAGTTACTTGATCACTAATATCAATTGATATACCATCACTCTTATTGGTAACTCCAATTTTTTCACATTTCTAGTAACCTACAAATTCCAAACTCTTTGTTTTCATGGAGTTTTTATGAGGTTATGGGTGCAAAAATAGTGGAGATTGGCATCCTAAGGTTGATATTGGTACCTTCAATTGTTTAGATACCATGATAGTTTTATGGTTGCTAACCCCAAGGGTTGTCAATTGGTAGACACGCATGTGAATGGTT
>LPNX010599792.1:648681-692169 GCA_001517045.1 Pseudotsuga menziesii | reverse complement strand
GCACTACAGAGTAGCACTGAAGAGGTTCAAACATCCACTGTACAGGATGTCCAAGAACTCAACATCATTATTTGTCCATTACTGTAAAGGCATTGTACTAGAAGATTTTCCTGCACTTCTTGATTTCACGGTGAAGTTGAACATAAATGATAAACAGAGAGGAGCACTAAGCAAGCTACAACACTTTGTAGTAAATCGAATGAGTAGAGACATAATGTCTGCAGCATTCTGCACACATCCTTCACTTGAATGATGTTAGTTCTCGGCGATCATGTATAGTGGATGTTTTTACCTCTTCAGTGCTACTCTGTAGTGCATATAGATAGATAGATAGATAGATAGATAGATATATAGATATAGATATAATCCATGGTGGTGAAGAACGGAAATTTCACTTGAATGATGTTTGGGTCTTGAAGCAAGTACTAGGTTTTTTTATGTCCTCCATTTTTTATTTGATGATTTTATGCCAATTTTCACCGTGTCTGATTTTCTTTTGCCATTCTTACAATTAACACGATAAGATGACCTTCATGGTTTAGACAGTTGGTTAGCTTTAGAATTATTCCCTGGTGTGAGTGATATTTGATGTTTTCTTGCCCTTTTTCCATCCCTTGGTTTCATCAACTCATTGAGGAAGGCATCATATAGTTAATTTAAGAGCCTTTTGATTTTTGCAAATAGTCTTTTTTGGTTCTTTCTACTATGGGATTGCCTTAGGGTTTCCTTAGGGTTGAAAATTAGTATGGGAAAACAATTTAGAGTTTCCTTAGGGTTGAAAATTAATATGGGAAAACAAGCATAATCAAGAGAAGCTTAAAGGAATAAATCAGAAAATATTAAAGACTGACATAAATGTATTTAAAACACTCTTTTCATTCATGAACATGCCAAGTAGTAGATCTGGAAATGTCCACTCTTCACCACCATGGATTATATATATTATTGTTGTAGGTTACCACTGGGAAATATACCTATGAAGTGATGGCTTATGCACTATAGAGTAGCACTGAAGAGGTTAAAACATCCACTCTACAGGATCTCCAAGAACTCGACATCATTATTTGTCCATTACTGTAAAGGCGATGTACTAGAAGATTTTCCTAGAGTTGTTGATTTCACCATGATGTTGAATGTAAATGATAAACAGAGAGGAGCACTAAGCAAGCTGCAACACTTTGTAGGAAATCAAATGAGTAGAGATATAATGTCTAGAGTAGTCTGCATACATCCTTCACTTGAATGATGTTAGTTCTTGGAAATCCTAACATCATTCAAGTGAAGGATGTATGCACACTACTGCAATATCATGATTCGACCATGAGGTGCTTGCTTGACTTGAAATTGGGTTAGGTAATACTTTTCCATTAATGGACAAGCATGAATCTTATGGTTTATGCTTTGGGTCTTGAAGCAAGTACAAGGTATTTTGATGTCCTCTTTTTTTTATTTGAACATTTTATGTCAATTTTCACCGTGTCTCATTTTTTTTTGTCCCTCTTACAATTAACACGATAAGATGACCTTTGTGGTTTAGACAGTTGGTTAGCTTTAGAATTATTCCCTGGTGTGAGTGATATTTAGCATTTCCTTGCGCTTTTTCCATCCCCTTGGTTTCATCAAATCATTGAGGAAGGCATGATATGGTTAATTGAAGAGCCTTTTGATTTGTGGGGTATAGTCTTTTTCGGTTCTTTCTACTATGGGATTGCCTTAGGGTTGCCTTATGGTTGAAAATTAGTATGGGAAAACAAGTTAGCGCTGCTTTAGGGTTGAAAATTAATATGGGAAAACAAGCATCATCAAGACAAGCTAAAAGGAATAAATCAGCAAATATTACATACTGACATAAATGTATTTAAAACGTTCTTTTCATTTCTGAACGTGCCAAGTAGCAAATCTAGAAATGTCCGCACTTCACCACCATGGATTATTGTTGTTGTAGGTTACCACTGGGAAATATGCCTCTGAAATGTTGTCTTATGCACTACAGAGTAGCACTCATGAAGAGGTTAAAACATCCACTCTACAGGATCTCCAAGAACTCAACATCATTATTTGTCCATTACTGTAAAGGCATTGTACTAGAATATTTGCCTAGACTTGTTGTTTTCACGATAAAGTTGAACGTAAATGATAAAAAAATAGGAGCACTAAGCAAGATACAACACTTTGTAGTAAATCGAATGAGTAGAGATATAATGTCTACAACATTCTACATACATCCTTCACTTGAATGATGTTAGTTCTTGGTGATCCTGTATAATGGATGTTTTAACCTCTTTAGTGATACTCTGTAGTGCATATATATATATATATATATAATCCATGGTGGTGAAGAGTGGAGATTTCACTTGAATGATGTTTGGGTCTTGAAGCAAGTACTAGGTATTTTGATTTCCTAGATTTTGTATTTGATCATTTTATGCCAATTTTCACCGTGTCTGATTTTTTTTTGCCCCTCTTACAATTAACAAGATAAGATGACCTTTGTGATTTAGACAGCTAGTTAGATTTAGAATTATTCCATGGTGTGTGTGATATTTGATGTTTCCTTGCCCTTTTTCCATCCCCTTGGTTTCATCAAATCATTGAGGAAGGAATGATATGGTTAATTTAAGAGCCTTTTGATTTGTGGGGTATAGTCTTTTTTGGTTCTTTCTACTATGGGATTTCCTTAGTGTTGCCTTAGGGTTGAAAATTAGTATTCGAAAACAAGTTAGTGTTTCCTTAAGGTTGAAAATTAATATGTGAAAACAAGCATCATCATGAATATACATACAATATCAGCATAAAACTTTGTTTCATAGAGCAGTATGGATGAACAATAGAAGACTACAAATCAATGATAAGTTAGGGATAATATTCATTATAAAAGGACCTTTGAGTAGGCAGAATAGGGCATCAATTCATCCTCCATTGGAGTCCTTCAACCATTCATCTCGCTCCCCTTCGTTCGTAGGTATAAAAATATTTACTTTGGGAACAAAGTACTTATACAATTTGATAAAAGCCATCAGCTATGCAAGATGCTTAAAGTAAGGATATTGTTTCATTTTTCACTTTTGTTGTCAAAAGGAATACTAAAAAGTTAGGAAGTACCAAAGCTAGTCATTATGTGCATGTGGACTTAATGTAGGGACAGAATTCATGTCTACTTTTTTGTTCTTGAATGGGAGCAATGATGAAACCACAATAGTGGTTTATAGATGGCAATCATGTAATGGAAATCACAGGGCAACTGTCAAAAATTGGGCAGAATCATTGCACTGACAGGGCCCCTTAATGTAGAACCAACTTGGTATTTTAGGGCCAACTAGGGTTGTTACTTCTCTTGTACATAGGTCCAGAGATTTCTAGGGTTTTTTTGTGACCTATGATTGCAAGGAAAGCCACCACATACTATTATTTGCTATTGATATCCTTCAAGAGACTGTCGAGAATCACCCAAAGCACAATCCAACTTGTTTTATAGGGTCTGAAATTAAATGGTATTGGTTTTATTTAGGTTTTTTTACCCCCCTTTTCTCGAGAAAAAGCACCCAAAATTCATGATACTGCTATAAATTGTTGTTTAGGAGGTTGGAACAACCCTTATTTATTCCCAGAATGAAGGTTTGAGGTTGTTGGAGTTCCCAGGCCTACTCTTTATGTCCATATATGTGCCCATAATTGTTTGTTAATGTCATTTCAACCCTCAAATTCAACCAAACATTTCTCAAAGCTTGTTTTTCCACTGTTTGTCAATTTTGATAGGGCTATTCATGCCCAGAACTACCTTTTAACCCTCCAATTTGGCCCATATTTAGAGGTACGCCTATTTGGTGATGGATAAGTGCAGAAGGGTACCCAAGATGGTGAAATAGGGTTGCTTCATACCCTTTTTTATTGTCAAACAAGTTTGTTTGTGCCCAGAATTCATGTGGATGCTGCTATAAGGCATATGAATGAGATTTTATGGTTTCTTTCACCCAGATATTTCTCATTTTCATAGCCATAATTGCAAAGACCACCTTCTATTTCCATTGATCATCATCTTTTATTGCTGCAATGTGCCTAGATCTGAAAGTTGGCCTAATTATAGCTGATTTGAGATGCTTTACTGTTTGTTGTGACCTTTAGAATGCTCCCAAAGTGCTCAGATTTGTCCATTTGATGCTCAAACTTGATTCTAGAGTTGTTTATGCCCATAGGACTACCCAACATTGCTCCTAGTGTGACATTGAAAATACAAGTTTGTTCTATAAGCCCTAAATAGGGCCAATTCACCTTGGTGTACTGGTTTATTGTTAGAGGAAGGCCTTCTCTCATTATTTGAGGAACATTCACCCTTGGATACACATGAATAAGGGTAGTGTTTAGACCTACCAAAGGAGAAAGTCATCATTTGAAGCATGCTTACACTCTTTTATACACCATTTCATGAGAGATATTACATGCTTGGAGGTTACTCATTGATTTGGTCCACTTGGAAAGTTGTTCACATGGTTCATGCCCTATTTTGTGAAGAACATTTTTATATTTGGGGGATGCTTTATAGATTGACTATTTTGCACATGGGTGGCATCTACAGCCTACAAATCAAGTTGTGTTTTACTCCAAATAGTGTTATGATGTATAGGAATCCTACAAAGCTAATTGAATCAACAATGAAGTAGGTTTATAGTCTCAATGTTTATATTTCTAGGTTAATTTTTTTTTGAATTTAAGTGTCATGTGTGTGACCTGTGCATTCCCACATTCACTTGGTCAATTTAGTATGGATTGGGACAAATTGACCATTCTTTTACCGATCCATTCAGTCATACCCTGATTTACTTGGTTCGGTACCAAACTTGTCACTCGAATCGTTTCAAAGGCCAAGTCAGCTCGGTCACCTCGGTAGAAACACACTTGATTAAATTTGCAACTATTATTGTTGAAAAGGGGGTAGGCCAGTAAAAGTAAAAGGAAATTTTAGGAAAAGGAAATGCAAGCAATAAGTGAGAATGGATAATTGTATGTAACTAAAAGAGGGGCACACATAAGAAGTTTTAGGGCATACATTAGAATTTTTTAGAATTTCCAGTGTACTGTTGTAGGAATCCCACTATAAAAATAAGGCATTGACTTGATAGTCACAATCCCATTAGTATCATAAATTATGGGAGAGATAAGAAAAACATCCCTACACAAATATTAATCGATAAGTATGGTTTTGGTGTTTCATTTGGAGAATAAAATCCTATAACAATAGTTGTTATCATGACTCTTAAAGGGTCCTAGATGATATCTGTGCACTTTTAGGCCCTTCAACTTTCATGCAAAAGAAGCCATAAAAAACAAGTATGTGCACCCTAGAAAACATGGAAACGATCATAAAATATATTAGGTAAAATGGATAATCATCTACAACATCACAACATCATTTATGGGAAAACTAAAAACCACTTACAAACATCAAAAGTAAGGGTTACAACAACAACGTGTGTAGAGTAAGGAGAGAGTCCTGAGTGGCCAGGAAAATGAATAATTGGGCCAATATAGAGTGGAAAAGTGACCAGCTAGAAGTTTAGAAGAGGAGATTAATCAAGATTCCTTGAAAAAGGAACTCATGTCAAAGATGCTTTTTGATAGAAGTGACCAACATACCAACTCCGTATCACTTCTATCTGAAGTAAATGCAGATGAATGCGAAGATATGTTCTTTGAAGGAGATAGTCCATTAAAGGAGAACCTTCAGGTTTTGTACATACATATATTGGCATAAATTGCAGTGTTATATTTGATGCATATGCATAATAGATCGTCTCAAGATTGACAATGTTGAAAGGCCAAATTACAATGACCACAAGCATACATATTAATCTTATGAAGCCTACCCAATTCATGTTAGAAAAAGGAAATGCAAGCAATAAGTGAGAATGGAGACTTGTATGTAACTAAAAGAGGGGCATACATTAGAATTTTTAGGGCTACCAAATGCCCACACCTATTAACCAAAATTATTCTTTACAATCTTTTTCTTTAACAAGTTTTTTGCTTACAAGTCTTTCCAAGTTTTTTTTCTCGTATTTCGCTATGCTTATGCCAATTTTTTGTTCAGCCATGGTGCAGGTAGAACCAAACAGGTATTTTTTAGACCTGTCTTACTCTAGTGAAGGGAGTTTGGGAAGGCTAGAAAGTGAGACATCCAATAGGTCTACAAGGGCTAGATCAACTAGATGTTAGAAAATCAAAAGAAAATTTGACAAACGCATGAATTTGTTTCTCCAGGGAGGGGGGTAATGTTCCTATGATGATGAGACAGTGGGAGACATCGACGTGCCCTTAAAGTACCGACACCTAGTGAAACAATGGGTGCCTAGTGATATTCATCAAGTAAACACTTATTTTTGTGTGAATTAGAGGATATATAGAATTGCACCGTCGTCATTGCATGGATTGGGGTTGTTTTGCATGGACAGCATAAAAGTTGGATATGGTAGATGTACATAATTGATGGAGTATGCTGGACCCTGTTACAACTGTAGTGATTGGGATGGCCTGGCCCAATATACATGAAGTATGTGTAGATATGGGTTGTTAGTGAATTATATACAACTGAAAGACAAAGCTCAAAATAAATAAGCAACGTTCTACATGGATGGAAGGCCAAAAACAACTGGTAATATTGTGGGGTTTATAAACATTACACAACCAAGGTCTACACTAAAGCAACCCAACTGCATATTCGAGTTTCATGAAGGAAACCGTGTCTTTGTATGTGCAATTAAATTAATAGTTGATGGCGAAGAACTGCTTATTGATTACAATTTTAATTGTGTAGATACAAACAATGTTAGTATGGTTGTGGTACAACAAACAATTTAACCACCCTTTTATTAATTATTTTAACATCTATAGCACTTTTCGTTAGCATATAATTGAAATTTTATACTTTTCATGTTTCCTTATGTAACTTTTAGTATATTTTTGATGCAGGGTTCTCTCAAGGGCACCTCCATCTCTATATATGTTTGTCGACCCAAGTCAAAGCAGCAGGTATACATTGATATTTCCAATATAATATTAAATTTAGGATGGACATACAAATACATTATTATGTATTTTCATTAGTATATTAGGTTCGTTTATATAATATTATCTATTTTTCATGCAGAGTGTTGATCAGGGAATCCAACCGGCTATTGATTATCCGACTACAGCATCAGGGCAACATCCAAACATGAATGCAATTCTCCATTTCAAATACTTTAAAATCATAAACATGTATATCGTGAAGCATAATGTTTATTTTGTTATGTATTCTTTCATTTTTATGGTTGCATTCATGATGGTAATATTGTCTACCTTTTTTGCATATTGACTGGGGAAAGTCCATGGGTTAGTGAACCTCTCACATAGCACATGCGATCATGGGATATTAAAGAATACCCTTAATTTCAAGAGATATTGACCCAAACTCTTTTTGTTGAAACCCCCTCCCAATACTTAAAACCTCCTCCCCACCCCTTTTTATACCTCTTCCCTTATAAACCACCCTACCCACCCCCACCTTAAACCCCTCATCGCCCCAATACCTGCAATATATTGGTTCTATTTTTTATAATTTTAAAACCCAGAATATGAACTAACATGATAGGATATTGGTCAACAAGTGAATCCCCCGTGGGCAAGTCCCCAAATGTTGATCAGACGACTAGAGCCTCGAGGCAACAAGTAAACCTAAATGTAATTCCACACTCTAAATACTTAAAAAATGTACACATATAAAACATGTAGCATAGTGTTTATTTTTGTTCTATATTTGTTAGCTTTTACATATTGTGTTCATTGTGATAATGTTCTATAATTTTGTTGTAGGTGGCTAATCAAAGTAAATCCTCATCTGTTGATCAGACCACACCCTCGTCTAGGCGTTAGGTAATCCTAGATGTAATCCATAATATAATTATTTGTGCACACTATTGCTTCAAAGACTAAGCATTTTTTTATATATTTCAATTGCAGACAGGGGATTCCATTTATGAAACAGCATCCCAAAACTCTTTACAGAATGAGGTCTCTCAGTTGATGAGAGATAGTGAAATTAGAGAGTCTATAGATCCGTTGAGGGTGCTACAAAGGACAAGGGAAAAACAAAATGAGGAATCGATTCGTCTGACATTGGCAGTTCCACTAACAGAAGGGCTCAAATAAAGGATTTAATTGTTGTTATAGCAATGTAAACAAGTGGATGAAGTTATCGAATAAAAATGAAAATTCATTTATAAAAACTTTATAATATTTGATTTTATATGCTACTGAACTTATAATACAATGGTTTGAATTTACAACGTGCTATGGAGATTATCAGTGGTGGTCAAGGAAATGTTGGTCCTAGTGACCAAACCACTCCACATACAACACATACTGCTCCCATATTGTCCACTGAACAATTAGCAACACGCTCTGCGACACCCTCAAGGGCAGCAGAGGATGAAGCCGATGTTGCCCCACCCACACCAGATGCTACATAAGAAGGGGTGGATGTAGGGTTAGATAGAGATGTGGAAGCATTTCTTGGATATTCTTGTGTGACTAGCACTGGTTCAATAGTGTGTACATTTTTGGTGAATGAGGAACTGATTCCAATAAAGATAGAGAGGATTCCAGGTCATTATAGATTGTTCAATTTAGTTTTTATAATTTGTGTCTAATATACCAATAATAGTTTCTAATGTTGACTAATGATGGCATTAATGTTTTGTAGGAAATGATATATTTTATAAACATAAGAATGATTTGTCCATGGAGATCTTCGGGCCCACCATCCGTACAATGTGGAACAGGCAACCAAAAGCTTTAAAGGATGATCTTACTAATCACTTGGTTAGTCTATTTGTAAAAGATACCTTCGATACATCAAAGGTCCTACAGAAGGCTAGAAAAAATCTGCAGATTGTCTGAAACTAGCATAGGGTTCACCTAGAAAAGAACCCTAGATATTAGCACCCTCCAATGATTTCATCTATGGAGTGGAAATCCCTGGTGGAAGATGGAAAAGAGAAGGGCCTGAGAAAATCAAGAAAGATACCACCAGGTGGAACAGGGAGGTATGCAATACATTCCAAAATGTAGTGGTAAGCCTTATTATTACTAGTTTTTATATCAATTTTGGTACATCGACTAATGTATTTAAAAACTTAATTAGGCTATTGGACACATCTAAGGCTATAAAGGAAAGAATTGAAAAAATTGTCCAACACAAGCTTGGGCCTAGTGGTTACTCCAACTTGGCGGCCAAATATGTAAGTATCGCAAAACCCGAATTCGCATCCAAATATCATACAGATTATTATTTTTGTTTTGTTCTGACAAAAGGATTTACAATTAATGACATCATGCAAATATGAAGGCCGACCAGTTCAAAGAATTTCCCAGTGTGGATTACATGAAGCTTGGCTTCGAACAAGGCTTTGACGTCATTGTTGAACACTGGAGAAGCTTGTCTGGGAATACTACATAATCTTTTGCTGATCCATTTGGTGCCAAGGTATGTGAAAACTGTATATTTTAACGATAATTTATTAATTCTCATGCAATTTGCTCCCTATAAATAAATTAACACAAATTATTTATTCATTTTTGTGCAGGAAAGTAATGATCCCGTTTATGTCGAGAATGTAGTACATGAACAACCAAACCAAGATCATGCTTCTCATCTTGGTAATGAATTTATTAATGTGCTACTATTTTTTATAGACCATCGCAAATGATGAACATTAATTCTAATTCTACACAATTCAACTACAGAGCCTGTACATGCAGATCATAACACGAAACAGGTTGGGCCTATACAAGATAATGTTTAAAATGTTGATGTCCCCATGGCAGGTAAAAACACACATTCGTAATGAATTTTTTTAAATGAATTACTCGTATTTATCAAAATATAAATATATTAATGAAATATTTTGACATTATTGCAGAAATTCATCACCCCTCACCTGAAGTTCAACCTTGCGAGCATACTAGTAGGGATACTGATGATCAGATTCCCAAAGATGTGACTCTAACTAAATATTTAAAGAGAAGAAAAGTAAAAAAGAAGTGACTAAACAAATTTTAAGTAACTCTTATTTATAAAAAAAAACATTTAATGGTTTTTTCCTTTGTTTCATGAATGAATGTTTGAATGAATGCTTTACTGATTTTTTTTTTCTGCCATTGACTAAATTAATGTTTTAATGAATGAGTTAATGAATTGTTTAATGAATGAATTTTTTAGCTGTTGAATGATTGAATGGTTTAATGAAAGCATCTTTCAACCATTGAGTGAAATAGTTTGCAGTAGATGCATTGTTATTTGGATTATGAAATAGTGAAATAAATTGTTATTTGCAAGTATATGCATTGGTTTTGGGGAGTTGAGAGTGATGTGAGGGGGAGGAGGGGGCATAAGAGATTTCACCTTCACGTGGTTGGCCCTATTTAGTAGAGAATATTAAATTATTCTTGAAACATAAAGGAGCTCAATGAATGGTAAGGAAGAATACAATAAAAAAATCTATTTCTATAATTTTAGTGTATAATTTTCACTATTGCTATTTGACTCCTCCATTGGAACTTGTTACAGATAGCGTTGAGAAACATTTCCATAGTTAAGAGGCAAAAAATGGCATTTTGATTAGAACGATGGCCTTATATACATAGTATTTTTGGTTATCCATGTTTTATGAGGTGATATATTGTTAACAATTAATTTACTTGAATAGTTGAATAGTATTGTAATTTAAATTGTAATAGAATTGTATTTATTTAGATTGGTTTTGTTATTTTCTTAAACAAACATAAATTTATTTGATGCGTCCTAACATGAAACTATTGCAACATGAAAAAAAATGAAGTATGTTGAATGATGTTTTGAAAGGTATAGCACAAGAAGACAATGTGAAGATCCACAAATCAAGGTATAATTATGTTTTCTTTTGTTTGATTGAGCTGTGTATTGGGTATTTATGCATGTGCACACACATACATTTAGTTGATGATGATGATTACCATACATTGAGGCGAACTTTGTTCTATCTGATCTAAACAATTACCTTAAATTTTTTGATTTACCATGATAACTGCCCCCTTGGTAATACTTTACCAATTCCATATAGCTAGTACAACAAAATTAAATGTAGGCATTTCATTACAAGAAATATGATAGGCATTTGAGTTTGATGGGAATATGAAAGGTCAAAAGATAGAAAAAGATAGATAGACTTGTGAGGAAAATGGTATCTGAAGCATTGTTTCCCTATTATTCTGCATGAGTATATTGTTATCTACCCCATCTTATCTTTCTCCAATAGTTTTGTAATTTGTTTCTTAATCTCATATCTTGTTCAACTTTCATGTTTGATTGTGCAGTGGAAAACCTATGTTTATATTTGTGCTTATCCCTGTAGGTTGTGAGTTGGGCATGGTACACATTGGTATTTTTAGTTTCCATCGTAACTTGTCACCCCAACATCACTGTGCACTTTATTACTCATAATTGCTAATTTGTTACAAAGTCTTCTTTGTGCAAATATTTTATTACGCATTTATATCTTTCTGTATTGCTTCCAATTGAGTTTAAAGTGGTCACTTAGAGCGAACATCTCAACTCTGGAATACAAAAGAAGAATGACTACATTGATAATTATGGTAACAAAGTATTGAGATCTACTTGAAAAAATAAATATCTATTTGCTACTTTATTTCTGGAAGGCATTGTTTGAATGCTTAATTTATAAAAACTATTTATTTTTGTTGTTTTCAGGCAATCTTCCAGAGGTATCCATGGCCTAAAAAAGAGTATCAGTCATTTTCATTGATTTACAATGATAGATCACTAGATTTGTTATGACATCTTTTCGCTAAAGGCAACATTTTCACATTTGTTGGAAACAGTTTCGAGGTTCTTTCCCAAGGAAAATATGTTTTTATTGAAGAAAGCTCATTTGCAGCCATGACTTTTGGTGGTGTTGATCCTAATAACTTCAAGGGTAAGCATAAATATGCTCCTGTTACTCGAAATAGTTATTGGAAGGTATATAATAGAATCATGTTAGTTTTCCAGGTTTAAGATTGATTGAAGGATAAACACATGCATACCATGTTCTTTGTATGAGTAAAAGTTACTGGTAGGTATGTAATGGGATTAATATACTCTAATAGATCAATTTTGATATTTCCTTCAGTTTGACATGGGAGACTTCCTCATTGATGATCAATCAATAGGTCAGCATACAGTCCATCTTATTCAATTGGGCACATGATTGCTTCTTAAGGAATCTTATAAAAATATTGATGGCATTTTATGAACATTTTGTTGCAGGTTTTTGTGCTGGAGCTTGTGTTTCTATTGCAGATTCTAGAACTTATTTTCTAGCTGGTCCATCGCTAAAGCATGCATACCTTTGATCTTTTGTAAATTTATTATATAAGTTAGTGGTGTTATCTAGGTCTGTGCATGATATGCTATTGCACAAGGGTGTGGCACATCTGATGCTTGTATGCTATTGCACTGTGTGATCATTGTACTATTGCAATGTGTGATTTCCATGCATGATGAATATTTAAAATTGTATGCATCTACCATTCTAGGTGAAAATTTTGAAGGATAAATGGAGTAATATGAAGAAGAGTAATTACTGAATCATATACATACAAGGATGAATTAATCATGTCTATCTTGTTCCCAATCTTCCTCTTTGGAGGAAAACTGCTTGGAATATCATGTGTAATCTCAACATATCCTTCTAACATTCTACTCAATTATACTAATACTTTCTTCATAGTATCACATTTTTCAAGATTATTGGACTTTATGCCCTCTAAGACTCTTATTAGCACCATCTCATAACAGTCCTTGGTATCCTTTATTGCATTTATGAATTTCTTTGTAAATAATAGAACTTCTCTCTAGCCCTTATCTTTAATTGACAACTAAATCATTTTTCTATCCTTTATAATGTCCTGAGTTCTTCTCAAGTGATTTATATCTCCATTGGGCATCCAAAAACTACTTATATTTTACATTTTAGTCCTTCGATTGACTTGGACTAGAGCATGCATTTTATTTATATGTTTGACAAAATGATTCTATATCATCACTCATTTGGACATGTTGAGTGAAAATCTATCATATCTAAAACACTAATTAGATTATTTTGATGCATAAAATTCAATGATCCCTGGCAGAGTGTGTACTCTAGAATGAAAAGGATATATAGAAGCATACCATACTAATATGTCATAAGAGTTGTCATGTAAAGAACTGTAAATGAAAAGGATATAGATTATTTACATATTTATTGGAATAATCTCCACCATTATCTGTGTGAAGGATATTGATCCCTTTACCAGATTGTTTCTCTGCAAGAGCTTTAAAATCTCGAAGAAAAGCAAACACATCAGCTTTGTGTTTTAAGAAGTAGACCCCTATGTATATACAGATGTAATCAATGAAGGTTAGTACCAAGCCTGGAAATTGACGGCCCGTAGAATGTTTTTTCACTTTTTAGATGTATTTGATAGCTCTTTACAAAATTAAAACGTCATAGATGACAGGCATATAAAAATTCAAACTGTATATTTGACGTTTACTAGTTTATATCTCCGGTCATAAATATTAACAATGGCTCTAGAAGCAGGTTTTCTTCATTCGAACCATAGATCTCATGTTACAACATTCTTGTTCAGGTTAGCATTTCTCTGAGTTTCTTTTTTCTTTATGTATGATGTTGTCTAAGGATGAAGGTATTTATGTATATGACCATTGTTCTTCTATTTCCGTGTACAGAAATGGAATAGTATATAGGGCTTTTGAAAGTGGCCGTAATAAGGGAACTGATCTAGTTGCTTCAAATTTTATGAATATCTCTGATCCTTATGTGGTGGTCAACCTGGGTAACCAAGTGCGTGCCATTTCTCACTTTGCGTTTGCTTCAATTTTGAACATTTTGCATATTTTTATGGTGTAAAAGTTGGGCTAGATTAGGGTTTGCAATTTTTCAATTCAATTGTGTACTTGTGTTTTTTTTTTTTAATTTTACTTATCATGGAAAAGGAAAATAAAAAACACTAAGAATCTATTCTGGTTTTGGGGTTTGCACTTTAAATTCGATTCTACACTGATTTATTTTAAATTTATTAACCAGGGAAAGGGGTAAAAAAACCTGGGTTGGAGTTTGCAATTTAAATTCAATTTTACAGTGATTTATTTTAAATTTATTAACTAGGGAAAGGGGTAAAAACAACTAGAATGCCATTTATTTTAAGTTATAGTAGGGAAATAAGTAAAAACACCTAGAATGCCATTTTTTAATTGCAGGCTACTTGCAGCATGCCATTTTTTTCTCATCCTGAGCACTACAATCCACAAGCTTATTATTAAGGCCGTTGGTTTGATTCTTGTCTCAGGGGGCTATGATTCTGTCGATGGGTTATTGGTCGGGGATATTATTTTTTCCATGAATTTTGTTGTGGTTTCTCTCTTATAAACAATGAGTTGGCCTTTAATAACTTGTTGGATACTTTGCTAGCTCTTTTAATAACTTGTTGGATACTGGCTAGCTTTAAAATACCAAATTTTATAGTAGGACTTACTTCTTACCCAATTAATTTAGTTGACAGTAATGAATTTAAAGTAAACGTAATGTGAAAGGCTTGAAAATTCCAAGACCATCATTAAATTTCCATTTGATAGGCATAATAGATTTGAATTTCCAGGCCTGGTTAGTACATATATTTATTTATTCATAGATAGGTGAGGAAAGGGACCAGTAATGTCACCGGGCACAAAATCAAGAAGTGATGTGGCTCTCTTAGCCTTTCCTTTCTCAAATCTCTCTTCAAGGTGCCTACCAAGAGTATACATTGGACAAACTCCATCTAAGAAGGATATAGGGGGAAACCCCACTATCCCATCTTGTTTGATTAATTGATGCAATTAGCATAAGTTAATATGCCCAAACATGTCATGCCATAACTTACTAACATCACTAGAATCCATTAACAAACATAAAGTAGGATTTTTTAGCAAAAAAATTGCAAAAACATACAATTTATTTTTGTGATCAACTTTTCTAAATGAAATCTTTCAATTGTTCTTTTTGTTAAATCTACCAACAGGCGTCACTTTTTTGACGGTGTTCTGATGCTTCTGTCAAACATCTGACACATAAAGGCGACGCTCAACCAATGCTTTGTATTAACCTTCCTATGGCAATGTCATGACTCTGACACTTCAACCCGTTGGATGATCAACGCTTCAAGTGTCAGTGGGCATAGAAAATCTGACACTTTCTAGATAAAAGCACCGATGGTGTTGCCATGACTCTGATGCTTCTACCCGTCGAAAGGCTGACCCTTCAAGTGTTGGTAGGTATCGGATTTTTGATGGTTTATGCAATTTTTTATTGACACTTTGAAAGAGAAAAACGTTGAATAGGTGACACCATGGTGTGTCAGATCTTTGACCCACTTTTGTAGCATGTCAAATATTCAACGTTATTCCACCAATGGCAAAAAATAGTGTATCTGTCAAAGATGCAATGGATAAGTGTCGAATTTCAAACATGCAAGGTGTCGAATTTTGGGTTGAAATTCTATTGTGCTTGTCAAACTAAGCATAAAATAACAGAAATAGAAAAATACAATAAGTTTCTCTACCACCATTCAAGTCGGCTATATCATAGATGTTGCAGGTATTACAATGGTATCTGCAATGGAAAGTGTTAACACCATATCTATCCTATAAAGGCAGTAGGTTCTAGGCTCTAGCTTCTATTGAGATGCATTATTTGCAATTACAAGATTTAGTTCTAGAAGAAAATGTTAAATGGATTGATACGATCAATGGACTAGTTGATGCTACAAGGGATTTTAGTAGTGAAGAATAAGGGTTTGAGAATTTATTGGTGTATATGTGAAAATATCCTCAAATTTGAGATCTGAATTAGTAAATTAAATGCTACTACAAACTTGCAAATGATATATATTTTCCAACCATCAACCAAGATTTGTGATAGCAGAATATTTTAACCTTTAGTTAGAATTGAAATAAGGTACACATGAGGCTAAAACCAGGGAAGATCTAGGAATTTCACTTAGTAATCTGAAGTTTTCAACTCTGCAAATCAAGATTTTAATTATGTTTTAGACCATATTTAATCAGCGCTATAGAGCAGATTTCTAGAAGGTAATTCACAACCACAAACTGGGGCAAACCTACCATGCGATTTGATGTTTTAGGGTTGAATTTAATACATGTAAATGACAAAAAATTTCAGATCTTATAAAACAGAAAATGAAAGATGAATTAAGATTTAAAATGGCATAAAAGCTGTGATTAGTGCCTAACAAATCCAAGTTAGGAAGATGGGGTCAATTGAGGATCTCATGGAGGCCTTAGTGATTAAAGAGTAGATAGGGTTGAATGGTTCAAACCCAATCTACTCCTTAATAACTGGACCCACTTCATAAATATTCAATAGGAAAATCCTAAGCTAGACATTACATATTTGTCAAACAAGAGCCACAAGGTGTAAATGTCACCGCTTTTCCTAAAAATTATTACTACAAGACAAATGCTATAGAATGGAAATATACCTCTCTTTCAACCCTGACAAAGCTTCCCATGCCCAACCAAGAAATCTATCATAATACACTTATAATATAACCAAGGCTCACCCAACAAGTCACAGGGAACTTAACCCAAAAAAAAATCAGCTAATGTTGTCTGGAAAGTGTGTTCTTGGGGTAATTCCACCAAGAGATGTGGCTTTGGAGTCACATTCCATATGTCCTGCAAAGTAAATCAACAATCAATCTATCCAGCACACATTTTCCACCAGAATATCAACTCGCATTTAAATGCTATATTACAATACCGTTGCCTCATTGATGTGGAAACTTGTGTTTGTATTCGACAAGATTTCTTTAACCATTGTATTAAAACGAAAACAACACACAAATTTTAAAGTTTAAGACATAAATATATTAAATACACATATAAATAGGTTTTTACTGGAAATGTGTGGACATTGTTGATACCACCATCCTGTTAAACAATATGAAACAAAAAACAGTGGAAAGAGTCATGTTGTCTTACTATATGAATAAAATGCCACTAAATACTCCGGATAAATCTTTGTTATCTATGAATGTTAACTTTCTAGCAAATAATATTTAGATATGGAAATATTTTTTCTAACAGAATGCACTTTGAAGAGCTCATGGAATGCTTTTGTAGTGCACATATAAATACATTTTTGTTGACTTATAAAAAAAACTAAAGAAACAGTTTAGGAGAGGAATTTCAGGGATGAACCTACAGATCTACGAGCATGGGTTTATTGTGAGAGTCATTGCATATGATGTTTCCATATTTATTTGTTCTCCCATTGCATCTTCCACATAGACTTGGGGACCCCAGTGGATTTTTCTTGGCCCCTTTTCTATTATTTATTTCTCATCTTTTCTCCTAACACTCCTTACAAACTTGATGACGGACATCTTTTCCATGACATCCTCCAACTACAGAGTTGAATTCACACCATTAAGAAGCAAAACCCTGAACATGAATTTGTTCTCCTAAGGTTTAGGCTTGGGTTTCTTCTTAGGAAGCACTCCAAGGTAGCCCTCATTGCTGCTTCTTTTCCTCCTGGTAGAAGATTCTTATATCTTGGACACAAGAAATGGAAAACCACAGAGGGAATATTGTGTTCTTCTATCACAACGCTTTCCTACACTTCAAATTTGCAAAATTGATGCATGCAATGGGATTTTGTTAGTTTATATAGAGACTGCTATGGATGGGTTCAATGTCTCACTAATTACTCAAAGTAATTATGCATGTACAACACAAGACA
This sequence comes from Pseudotsuga menziesii, assembly GCA_001517045.1. Classification (NCBI taxonomy): domain Eukaryota; kingdom Viridiplantae; phylum Streptophyta; class Pinopsida; order Pinales; family Pinaceae; genus Pseudotsuga; species Pseudotsuga menziesii. The sequence continues at coordinate 674,293 of LPNX010599792.1, read as the reverse complement.
AGCTCGGGTGTTTCACAATTGCTACAAAGATCTGTTTAGTAGCCTCAAAACCACTCTGAGCAAACAAAAAGAGTTTGTTATAGAACATTCAGGCTTCAAACTCCAATAATTCATGTCTGGGAGGTTCTATCAAGCTTGTATGTGACCGAAAACCAAGATATGTAGTGCACCCACAAAGGCAATTGCAATTGATGCTAAGCAAATTCTCCTTAGAGAGGGTATTCTGAGAGGCTGAGACTATCAGGTTATGTGCACTTCTACTGAAATATCCAATGATTCTATTTATTCATCACTTTCTTTGCAAAAATATGACAAACCATGCACCACTGTCATTAGAACTGCTCAGTGTAAAAGAACCTCATGCTAGCGGGTAACCAAGGGAAGTCTACAAACAGTCAACTTTAGTAGTTAAACGTAGGGAAAAATTGTCCAAAATGTGAGCACAGTGCACTGCAGAATAGGTGAACATAACACGAGTACTACTTACTACACTGCTCCTAAGAATGCAATGAAAAAATGAGGCAGGAACTCTAAAACCCAAGGAAAAGCAAGGAATGGTACAACAAGAACACAACAAAGACATATAAGTTTGATATTTTTATGTTTCTATACAAACATTAGATATGAAGCATGATGAAGAGGCTAGAAATGAAAGTAGAAAATTTATATTATATGATAGGTACAAGCAATTCATATAAAATATTAATGCCTAGGGAGAATGTAGACAATGCAAGAACCCTTACCTTATCAATCTCCTTTCACTAGGTCAATTGGCCCATACCGCTTGCAAAGAGTTGTCCTAATAAATGAAAAACCAATGTGTTGGCTTACAGTTAAATTTATAAATTAAATAAATAGTCCATTCCTAGACCTATACACAAGTGATCATTTTGCTAGGCATGGAAAATATCAAAATACTCTATGAAAAAAAAATGGACATACAATTAAATCAGCTAATGATGTCTAGAAAGTGTGTTCTTGGGGTAATTCCACCAAGAGATGTGGTTCTGGAGTCACATTCCAAATGTCCTGTGAAGGAAATTGACAATCAATCTATCCAGCACACATTTTCCACCAGAATATCAACTCGCATTTAAATGTTATATTACAATACCGTTGGCTCACTGATGTGGAAACTTGTGTTTGTATTCGACAAGATTTATTTAACCATTGTATTAAAACGAAAACAACACACAAATTTTAAAGTTTAAGATAGAAATATNATATATATATATATATGTATGTATGTATGTATGTATGTATGTATGTATGTATGTATGTATGTATGTATGTATGTATGTATGTATGTATGTATGTATATTGTATGTTCAGAACTACTCTATTAAGGAAAGATAAAAGTACAAGTAATAGTACAAATCTACGTGTTTCTAGAACACGAAATAGAGACAAAGGAGGCTGACCAAGAGTGCAAAAATTGATCCTCCCCATTATGGGAAAAACAGATCTTAATCATCCAAAAAATTGCAGGCATACAACTTTAAAAGTCAAGTTAGCCTAGACTAGACATCTGGGTGAAACCAGTTACAAAAAACCTTTAAAAACCTAGAGAGTCTTGACACTTGGCATTACAATGGATTGTACGGAACCTCATTGAGATGTATTTGGTTACCCATTGTAGTTCCTACTCCTTTCCATTCTTCCTCTTCTAGTCTGGTTCATTGACGCTGCCAGTGGAGTCATTGTTCTTAGCATTTCCGGAGTTGGGAGGGGGTTGCTTGACTAGGAGAGGTGACGATTTTTTGATGACTTTTCCTTTCTTCCAAAAAAACTAGTGCTACAGAGAGGTGAGGATGTCCTGATCGAGGGAGCAAAGGGTGAGGTGTGGGGAGAAGTGGAGGTGGAGGAGGAGTCGAAGGAGGGGGTGGAGGCAGTGGTGGAGGGACTGGGTCAGGATTTTCTATGTTAGCTGGCAGAGTACTGACAGCATGGAGGATAAGCTTGGTCAGAATATTTTTGAGAATACAGTAATTTCCCCTATGGGATGACGTGCGGGTAGCTACAGTGAGTGAAAGGGTTATTAATGCCTCTGGAACCTTGGCCTCATATCCTTGGTTTCTAGCATGTGGGTGAAAGGGTGGTTCTGAGGGGTTTCCAGCCCTTCCATGGCCTCCCTCCTTTGGGAGGTCCTCTTCGATGTGGCGGCATGAAATTTTCGGTGTGAGAGTGATTGTAATAGGAAAAGGAGGAGATGCGTGAATTGCAAAGGCCAACACTAAGCAAGAGCAAGCAGGGTGTGAGCTAAGCTGAGAAGGAACAGGAGCTTAGTGGGATCATCGACACGTGGATGATGAAATGCAGGAGTTGGAGGGTGACAAGCTTGGAAGAGGCCATAATGCACTGAATTCGATGGGCATAAAGGTTTTCCATTACTGCACTGTACCATACCTTCTCATCCTTAATTTTCAAGGGGACTATAGCTATTTTGAGGATCGGGCTCATCATCATCCCTCCCGGTGATGTTGTCATCCCCAAAAATTGTTGGATTCTGATTTCCAACAAGTTGAGCCTCGATCGCATAGGGGTGCTGGTGTGCATGGGGCCACCCATCCTCCACAAGGTATCCCTTGGGGGTGGTGAGTGGACTGATGACTTGTTGGGGCTCGTCATTAGTCTCTTGTGCCCACCTATCACCCACTTGTGTCCTTCTATCACCCACATCTAGGGGATGGTCTTTGGCTATTGTTTGTATACATTCTTCCTTGAGGATGTTATCTGGGATTTCCTCCAAGGTATAGATATGCATAAAAGAGGGAGAGAGGACTCCCTTATTTGAAATTTTATCTACTAGAGAGTTTGCTTCATTCCTGAAGTGCTAAAAGGTGATGGCCATTGGCTTAGAGAGGAGATCCGTGAGTTGCTGCAGATCGTGTTCCAACCTCTAGGAAAAAGAGACTTTGATGCTACTCAAGCCATTTTGAAGTTTGGAAGCCATGTTTAGGATAAGATCAGAGTCTCCTTCTACAATAAGAGGGAAGGATCCCTAATTTCCAGCAATGATTATGCCTTGTCGCATTCCCATGATTTCTTCTACATTGTTGCTTTCCATCCCCAGTTTTCCATAGTAGATGTTCAAGATTTGTCCTTGATCCATTCAGGAAGCCCCTCCAAAATATGCTAGTCTAGGATTTACTTTCAAAGCCCCATCAAAGTTGAGTTTGAGGAAGCCTTGAGGTGGGGGGGACCAGACGTTGGGAGAGAAGGGTTGAGGCTGAGGAGGCCTCAAAATGTTGAAATGAGCAATGGAAAGGATAAGCCATTTACTGAGGATAATTTTTTCCTGGGTGTTGCCTTGGAGATCTTTATCCATCTAGTTAGAAAACATGGTGGCTTCTTTGAGATTAAGCCTTATGTTATTCCATACATTGTCGATGGATTTTTCTTTTCCCTCAAAGATTCTGTTGTTGCGTTTTTCCTAGACATTCCATATGAGAAATTTGTGGATGAGCTGCTAGAGTCTGTTGAGGATGGGGTTCTCAAAAGGATGAGCGTGACAATTCTTGATGGTGTTTGCAATGTTTCCCTATTGTTCGTCAACTCTTCTACAAAATGAGGTTATTCTGATCCATAGCTGATTGGTTGGGGTGCAATGATCCAGGAGATGCTCCATGGTTTCCTTATGATCCTTGTATAATGGGAACTATGAAGGCCTAGTGAATCCCCTTTTGAAAAGATTATCACAGGTGAGTATTTGTGTGTGTAGAACCTGCCAGAGAAAAATAGTGACTTTGGGCTAGGTTTTGAGTTTTCATATCTTGGACCAGGGGGTGTCTTGGTGGTCCTGCGAGCTTGTTATGATGTTATAAGCTTCTTTGTTGGCCAACATACCTCGGGGTTTGTGTCCCCAACGTAGGATGTGTGGGCCATGCCTGATGTGAATGCAACGCTATTGATTGTGATCCCATAAATCTTCAGAGAATGCCTGTTGCTATAGCTAATGCCAATGATCCTAGTAGATCCTTTCTCGAAGGTACTAGTGATTATCGGCCTTCCAAACGGAATTTATTTTTTCATGATGTGGGAGAATGGAGCAATCATGAAACTTGTGCAAGTTGAAAGAGTCTTCCAAAGAGGGAAGTTGGTTCCAGGAATCTTTCCAGAAGTTGGCTGTGGATACATCATGTATTTTCTAGAAACTATGATTTTGAATTATTGGTCTTTGCAAGTTGGCTGTGTTCCAGATGAGGGAGTTATTGATAAAATGCGAGTAATGGATTAGCTGGAGGGGGGGCCAGTCTATAGAATATTTTTTGTTCCAAAGTTGTGCCCATAGGCTGTTGTTTTTGGTGACCCAATTCCACCATATTTTGGCACTGAGAACCTCGTTGTTAATTGTTGGGTCTCTTAGGCCTAGGCCTCCCTCTGCTTTGATATTACATACATTGTCCCATTTGACCAGGGCCTAGTGATGCCCTTTCTTGTTTCCTTTCCAGAGGAAAGATATCTAGAGCAAGAGAATGGCCTTGAGGACCCATTTGGGGGCTTCCAGGACAAAAATAAGATATAAGGGCATGGCCTGGAGGATAGATTTGATGAGAACTAAGCGACTAGAAATATTGAGAGAGCATAGGTTCCAATGCGAGAGACGACTTTCTATTTTGGCTAGGAGGTCCTCCCAAGAAGAGTGTTTAACGTCCGAATCAGTGAGGGGGGCACCTAGGTATTTGGAAGGGAGTTTGGCATCCTTGAAGCCTAGGATTCATGTGAAAATTATTTGAGTGGCTAAGCGGGTATTAAAGAAGAAAATATCAGATTTCTGAAGGTTGATTGTCATCCCTAAAGATTTGGAAAAGGTGGTGAGGATATTATTAAGAGAGAGGGCTTCCTCAAGAGAGGGGTGTCCCATGAGAAGGTTGTCATCCATGAACTACTGGTGATTTAGGGAGGTATGATCATGAAGAGAGAGGCCTTTTAGGGAACCCATAACACTTTTGTTCTTGACCATATGCCCTAAACCTTTGAACATCAAGATGAAAATGAAAGGAGAGAGTGGGTCACGTTGTCTAATTCCACGGGAGGGGTTGAAAGGCTTGGAAGGTACCCCATTGATGAGGACAAAGAAGACGGTCATGGTGATGAGGTTGAGAATCCACTTTATCCAGGAATTATCAGAACCAAAATCCTTCAAGACTTTTCCTATGAAGTTCCAATTTAATTTGTCAAAAGATTTGGAGAGATCAAGTTTGAGCATCATGCTAGGATTTTTGGTGATCTTGAGCGAGTGGATGACTTCATGGGAAAGAATAATACCATCCAATATTTAGCAACCTTTGACATAGTCGGTTTGTTCTAGGGAAATGAGGGAGGGGAAGAGGGGTTTGAGATGAATGGATATGACTTTTGGTGATGATTTTGTAGAGTACGTTGCAGAGGGAAATTGGCCTAAAATTTTCAGGGGTGGAGACTTTGGCCTCCTTGGGGATGAGGGTGAGAAAGGTGGCAATAAGGGCTGTGAGAATATTTTGGTTGCGCTATGACTCTTCCACCATCTCCAAAATATCATGTTTTAGCATGTCCCAGCAGGCATGAAATAAATTGACAGTGAAGTCATCTGGGCCTGGGGATTTTTCCTCCTTCATCTGGTTGATGGTTGTTTCCACTTCTTCCATAGTAACGAATCTCATCAACATATCATTTTGATCCTCATTAACAATGGGAGGGATATGTGAGATTAACATATGTTGCACATCCTCCTGGTCGATATTTTCCTCTGACGGGAGATTGTCATAGAAGGATACAAGCACCTCTTCCATTTCTTGATGAGATTCTAATTTTTCGTCTGCAACATTATTGAGTTGTGTGTTTCGGTTGTGCATGTGATGTTGGAGAGTGGAGTGGTGGAAGAAGGTTGTGTTTTGTTCCCCCTCCTTGAGCCATTTGATTCTGTATTTTTGCATCCATAGGGTTTCTTCCTGTTAGGCTCGCTCCTTGATATTGGAAAGTAAGAGGAGCTCCTACTGATTATCCTTCTTTATTCTTCCTTCCAAAATGATGTGTTTCTGAAGGTTCTTCAGTTCCTGCTCTAGAAGGGCCTTGCATGTGAAGATTTTTCCAAATGTGTGTTTGTTCCATTGCTTTAAGTAATCTTTGAGGAGTTTGAGCTTCGACTGCATCTTGTACATGCATGTTGATTGTTAGATTTTTATCATTCAAGCTAGCATTATGATCTTAGGATCTTAACTAAGAGAATAACATGCACATCAATAAAACACAAGAGACAATGAACATAAATATTTTCCTCCGGAAAACCATAAAGCAAAAAACCCCGCAACTTCCTCAGAGATAGAATCAGCACCAGAAGTAAAACCCAAAAACATAAATATGATCTCCCGACAGTAGTAGTATCTCTCTTGTCCCAGCAACTTCTCTCTCACTCATGTACCCCAATGAGTGAGTGTGTGTATGTTAAATAGAGAGGCTCACTCTATATTCGTATTATTTCGTTCACTTAGTGTCCACTCCAACATGTTGGCCTCACTTAACAATTACTTACTAGAGCTAACATCTCTAGGAGAGTCTAATAACCCTAGTGCCCCACAACTTGTGTGGAATTTTCCCTCTAATAAACAAGGAGGGTTAACCTTGACTTAGATGGTGGCGACTATTTCCCCGACTTACAATAACTCACCTAAGGCCGACTTCTCTAGGATAGTCTAATAACCCTAGGGCCCCACAACTGCAGGGACTTTAACCCTTGAACAATAGGAGGGTTACCCACAATGACTTCACATGACTTGTTTACATTCTTTAATATCCTGAGAGGCACATCAAGGCATGAAATGACTTCAATACATCACAGACACTTCCTGGAATAAAAATTGGGGTACAATACATAATATATACAGGTGAATATGTTCCAAAGTTACAAATACATCAACAATCCCTCTTAACTAGGAAGGTATTCTCTCAACACAATTTGTCAGCACTAGTATTATTCTCTGTATTAACTGGATCATCTCATCATCCTCATCTTCAAGTCATCTTCATCTTCAAGTTATCTTCATCATTGGATCTGGATCATCACTCGATTTGGATCATCATCACTAGATCTGGATCATCACTCAATCTAGATCATCTCAGGGACATCATCATTGAATCTGGATCATCACTCGATCTGGATCATCACTAGATCTGTATCATCACTTGATCTAGATTATCAGTGGGTCATCATCATAGGCACTATCTCATTATTCTTCTCGTCACAGGAAGTTATACAGAGCCAACCCTTTTTCATGTTGGTTGTAGGCCTAACCTCCATGTAGGTCTTCTTCGACGCTTATATCTAACCCTAATTCAAAATGGCCAGCACTTGCATCTGACCATGAGAGGAACACATCCAACACCATGTTAGAAAGGCACAAAACTTGAATTCACCAGCATGATAGGACACAAATACTATCATCTGTGAAAAGGCACAACACTCACATCCACCAGCATGGTAGGACACACCTACTACCATATGTGGAAAGGAACAGCACTCACATCCACCAGCATGGTAGGACACACCTACTACCATCTATGGAAAGGCACATCACTCACATCCACCAACATGGTAGGACACACCTACTACCATCTATGGAAAGGCACAACACTTACAATCACTAGCATGGTAGGACACACCTACTACCATCTATGAAAATGCTTAGCACTCACATCCACCAGCATGATAGGACACAACTACTATCTTCTATGGAAAGGCTCAGCACTCACATCCACCAACATGATAGGAAACAACTACTATTATCTATGGAAAGGCACTGCACTTACATCTGATCATGTGGGAACCAATCCTACAGTCACATCAGAATGGCCCTTAGCCCTAGGCTAAGGATTCCTGGTAACTGACCAGGTAACTCCATTCAGGGAATGGCAATAGCCCTTATATATGATCATGTAGGAACCAATCCTATAGTCACATCAGAATGGCTCTTAGCCCTAGGCTGCAGATTCCTGGTAACTGACTAGGTACCTCCATTTAGAGAATGGAAATAGCGCCTATATCTGATCATGTAGGAACCAATCCTACAGTCACATTAGAATGGCTCTCAGCCTTAGGCTGAGGATTCCTGGTAACTAACCATGTACCTCCATTCAGAGAATGGTAATAGCCCTTATATCTGATCATGTAGGAACCAATCCTATAGTCACATCAGAATGGCTCAACACTCACATCTGACATGGAAGGAACCAATCCTCTCACCATGAGGGAATGGATCAGCCCTTACATCTGACCATGGAAGGATCCAATCCTCTCACCATGTTAGAATGGCTCACAGACTCATCACTTCCCTTTGGAGGGAACCTCGATATGGAGAACACCAAGCTTCTCCCTGAAGTACTCAAACTTCACTCTAGTCATTTCTAGCATAGAATCATATCAGGGCCGATTACATCCAAGGATAAGCTGCGAGCTTCACCAAGACCGATTACATCCAAGGACAACCTACATGATTGTCTACGTCTGAGCAACCTATGAGCTTCACCAGGGTTTATGCTCAAACAACCTATCTTACTGGCTATGCTAGAATTCCCTCTTTCGAGATATCTTGATCTAGACCACATACTGGAGCTTCACTACTCCTCTCTGCATCATACAAAAATGCAATTCAAATCAATCAAATCAAATAGTATTTTTCAAAAGAAACATACTACCTCCCAAATAGCAAGTGGCAACATATTTTACCTCGGTTGTACTCAGTGCCATGCAGGACTCCATTCTGCCAAACCAAGAGATCACACTTGATCCCATAATGAAGTAGCACCTCAAAGTGCTCTTCCTATCAATGGCACTTCCTGCTCAATATGAATCCTTATAGACCTCCAAGTTAATCTTCTAATTCACCTCATACTTGAGCCCATAATCAACTGTACCCTTCAGGTACCTCACTGCATGCTTTGCAACCATCAGGTGAACATGTCTCAATGTGTTCATAGTAAATCAAATATCTTGTCTTGTATTCATCAGGTACATCAAGGAATAAATCATCTGACGATACATCATGGCAACAACAGAATCTGATGAAGAAACACTCAATAGCTTCAGGTTCGATGCCATAGGTGTGGTCATGACCTTGCATTCCATCATCCTGAACCTCTTCTGGATCTCTACTGCATACTTCCCTTGTCCACACCTCCATGCCTAGCATGTAGTGCATCATCCCCAAGTCCTTTATCTTGAACTCGGTAGCAAGTCTTCTTCTTGCAAATTTAATGAGTTCCTCTTTTCTGTTAGGAACAAATCATCGACATATATCAGGAGAATCACTGGTCTTCCACCTTCAACCTTGAAGCAAAGGTTGGAATCCTTTTTACTCTCAGTAAATCCTAGAGTCATCAATAATCTATCCATCCTATCATACCATGTCGAACCCAAGATATTCTCTAGTCACTCCCTTTGAAGTGGAGCATCATACTCCCTCTGTCTTCCATACTCTATGCACTGAAACATTCTGTACTGGAGTGACAAGTAGCTTCCTATGCTACTAATATTCTATTTATCCATCTAGTGTATAGAATTTCATCTTCAACCTTGTAGAAAAGTTTAATATCTTCATCAATCTCATCATGTATTTGTTTCAACTCCCACTGGTTTCAAATTTCTCTTCATAGTCTATTCCTTCTTTTCATGAGAATCCTCTTGCTACGAATCTTACCTTGTATCCCACGATCTTTCCATCTACTGCATGATGGAACTACGAACTTCCATTCATGTATTGATACTACATCCTAGACATTATTCTTCTTGAACTGGTCTTCCCTTTCTTCTTGGTTACTTCTTCATGGTTGGAAGGTTCTGCATCAATGATGTTGCTGCATCCGTCATATTATTCCTCATCTTGAACTATCATTACTTGTTCTTCAGAACAAGTCTCATCCTTCTTTGCTTGTAGGTGATTTTACGCAATCTTTCCTACAAGTCAAATGAATTAGTTGTATGGTTAGAAGCATATCATAAGGCATATTCATAATGGAAAATTCTTATGCATAAATATATGATCATGTAATTATTTTAGCCAATCCAACATTCATCCATATCTCACGAAAACTTTTCTAGATGCCTTCCATCTCTACCAAGACAACATTGAGATTGTGCACTAATCCAATATGTCAGCAAAGAGATTTCATTCTAGATAAGTAGTAATGGAGATTTGTATAGCACCATGAGCTACTTACCCATTACATCCATATTACTAGTATACTGTCATTAATGCAAACATTTCATCATGCATAATACATCAACTGAATATAAACAAATGCATAATAAAACAATATCATGAAATGAAAATTGAATACTTATCTTTATTTGTTTCGTGGGTAGACTCCTTGAGCCTTCAGCTTCATCAACTTCTTCATTCATCGTTTCTTATCCAAATTCTAAGATCGATAAGAGTTTCTTCAAGAGTTGAGTTGTTCATTTTCCTCATCGTTTGAGGAATCTTCTTTGGATGGTGAGAGATTCATCTTCAGTTGCTCCCATCTTCTCTTCTCTTATTATGAGTCGAGCTTCTTCTTCTTATGTTTGCTATTCCCAAAGTATGCTGAAAGTAATCACTTACTTCTGGAACACATTCCTCACATGAATGAATCCCATGATCTTGGGAGGCCATTCAAGGTGTCTATCATCACTTCTTCTTCTACTGCTACAAGTTGTTCTTTGATTTGAGAGACCCTTGTGAAGTACGACTGTATGGTCTCTGTATTCTGGATCTTCACATTCTTCAACTGGTTTCTTAAGGTCATATTCTAATTTATGTTCTTCCCTTCAAATAACTTGGTTAAGGAATCAAACATATTCAGTGTCTTTAGGGAAGACACTTGTGGTATAAGGTGATCCCTAATTGAATCAACAATGATCTTCTTGACCTTGACCAAGTTGTTCTGGTGTAAGGATTTTATCCTCATCTCCCTCTGGAACTGGAACCTCTCTTCTTATGTAGGTGTCCAATTCATTTTCTCCAGAGAGATCATATACTTCCATGCTTGGAATTTTAAAACTTCAACAAGCTTATTATCAATCTGATGTGATAGATCACTTTGAAGTGAGAACCCAAATGAAAATAGCAAAAGATTAGATCTTACCGATTTGAGGTGTCAATCCTTGTTCCAGAGCCAGTTGATTTAGGGATTATCAGAGAAACCCTAATTTTCAAAACTTGGAATCTTTAAGATCTTATTGTACAAAAAGATATACCTCTTCAAGGTGAGCTGTCCAATGTACTCATTTTCTGAAAATAGTGGAGGGAAGCTCCCAGAACAAGAAGCCCTAGTTTTCCAATTTATTCTGCAGAAATTCTTGATATTGTTTTTGGAAGATCTCTGAAATTACTACTCCTTTATGTCTAAAACTTCCCATTTAGGTAGCCTCACCTGTCCCTATTTCAACACCGCGTGTTTCATTAGAATTGGTTTTACCAATTGGGACTTATGATCATTTTCCCAAGGTGACCTGTTACAGGACCATTCAGAACACCAAAGTTGTGTGGAATTCCATGTGTCACTGTTTCATCCTCTGGGTCTAAAAATTGGACCATGGAAAGTACAGTACATTCCCTTTTTGGAACATATTTATAAATTTCATTTGGACCTTTGCAGCCTGAGATATAGCAATTATCCCCAGGTGTCCTGTTTAGGGATGAATCCTGGAAGAGGCTGGAACCTTAACTTGGAGGGATCATATCTATTAGGATATACTGAATCTAAGCCTGGGAAAAACTGTAAATTAGGATTTTATCTTTGACCTGTGAAAATTTCAGCTCTTGATCCTTCTCTAATTCTGAGATATAGCAAATTTACCAAAACCTATCAGTTTTAGGATTTAGGGTTTTTCCAGCTCGGGGTCAAACTAGCGTTTGACTTTCCCAGAGTTTCACCCAACCAAAAATCTCGACCCATGTCTCTAAACTTTGATTTTTACGAGGAGATAAATCCTATGCGAGGCTCACTCAAAAATTCCTCTTCTGTAAGAAACCCTAATTTCCCACACCAAAAATTGAAAATGCTCGAAATTGAATTCCGCTTCGACAGAAAGATGCGCCCTTCAATGGAGAGTCAACCTAGCATACTTTTTATAATGGATTATGGAGAGAGACCCAAAAAGTAAGAAGCCCTAGATTCTGTAGCTGCACAATGTCTTTTTTTCAAGTTAGCTCTGATACCATGTTAGATTTTTATCATTCAAGATAGCATTATGATCATAGGATCTTATCTGAGAGAATAACATGCACAACAATAAAAGAAAAGAAACAATGAACACAAATATTTTCCTCAGGGAAACCATAAAGGAGAAAACCCCGCAACTTCCTTAGAGATATAATCAACACCAAAAGTAAATCCTAAAAACATAAAGATGATCTCCCGACAGCAGTAGTCTCTCTCTTGTCCCAGCAACTTCTCTCTCACTCATGTGCCCCAATGAGTGAGTGTGTGTATGTTAAATAAAGAGGCTCACTCTCTATTTGTATTCTTTCATTCACTTAATGTCCACTCCAACATGTTGGCCTCACTTAACAATTACTTACTTGAGCCGAAATCTATAGGAGAGTCTAATAACCCTAATGCCTCACAACTTATGGGAACTTTGCCCTCTGATCAACAAGGAGGGTTAACCTTGACTTAGATGGTGGGGACTATTGCCTTGACTTACAATAACTCACCTAGGGTCGACTTCTCTATGATAGTCTAATAACCCTAGGTCCCCACAACTACAGGTACTTTAACCCTTGAACAATAGGAGGGTTACCCACAATGACTTTACATGACTTGTTTACATTATTGAATATCTTGATAGGCACATTAGAGCATGACATGACTTTAATACATTATAGACACTTCCCAGAATAAACATCAGGGTACAATACATAAGATATACATGTGAGTACATTCTGAAGTTACAAATACATCAACATTGATCATGTTACATGAGTGTTCAGCCACCAGGTTCGGACCATGTCATTGAATTCTATGTGAGAGAGCCAGAATTTTTCAAATAAAAAAGGATTTCTTTTGGCCATGTCTCCAACCTACCATTGAAAGCTGATGGGCCAATCACTCTGAACCTGCAGCAGGGAGAATGGAGGTGGAAAGCTCTTTGTTTCTTAACATGAGATTTTCAATGATGAGAAAGTGGTCCAGCTTACTGGCGATCTGACCTGCTCCACCTCTTCGATTGTTCTAGGTGTGAATTTCATTGTTGTCTATGAAATCCTTGAAGCTTTTGTCCTCTAGAGAGAGGAGATGATGTCCACCTTTCCTATCCTGGAGGGAGGTGATGTGGTTGAAATCCCATCCCAGAATGTCAATATATGTTGGCTGGTCATTCACTAGACATCGGAGAAAATAAAGGAAGGCCATTTTTTGGATCGGGAGTTCGGGTCCGTAAACATTTGTGATTCTGCCGTGGACAGTGATACCTAAAGGGTGGAAATTAGCAGAGATGGAGCATCTTGTTGCTAGAAAGTGGTCCAATACAACCTCCAAAGGATTCTAGGCAATGGTGAGGCCTCCTAAGGATCCAATGGAATCAATTGAGATGCACTGACTTCCTCTCCAAATTCTAGGGATTAGAGAGTTCAGAGTGGTGGTGTTGGATTTGGTTTCTTACAGCATGAGGATGGTGGGTTTATCTTATTGAATCTTCTTCTTGAGCATTATGTGCTTATTTAGGGTATTGATGCCTCTTATGTTCTAGGACATGACTTTCAATAGGTAACCGAGGGATTGGAGAGGAAGAACTTTGTGATCTAGGAGTATTGTACTAAATCAAATAGATTAGAGCCTAATTCTGCTAGTATTTGAATGTCTGATTTTCTCCCTTTTTTTTGCTTCCTCGATGTTTTTTTCGAATCTTTAAGATGGCTAATCGTGACCCCTAATTTGGATCTAGTGTCAGGTGATTGCAAGATATTAGTGAGTAATTGGATATGCTTTGGGGTGATTGCATGCATTTCATTGTTCTTGAATGCTTCTTCAGGGCTCACAAGATCCAAGCCTTTCAGATATATTGCTCCCCTCACTTCCTCCATGGGGACTTCTATATCAATCATGGGGAGGGGAATATTTTGATCCTGTACTTCAATTTATAGCCTTAGAGGCTTTGTATGTGCATCTGTTTTGTTATTATGTTTGGATTCTTCCTTTTGCTTTCCTCTATTTTGCTCTTGATTTGGCCATTCGTGTGGGGGAGGAGCCTCCTCAGAGTCTATGCCTGTTTCCACTAGTTTTGTTCCTAGAATCCTGAAGCTATTGCTCATTGGGGGAGTCATGTATTTGTTGATGGTGGGATTTTTTCATCCCTCTTTTCTACTATTGAATATTTTCTTGAATCCCTCTTCATCTGTGGGGGGTGGGGGGGGTTGCTTATTTTCTGTGCGGAGCTTGTTTTGGGGCTAGTCTCTAAAGAAGTTCCCGTGCTCAGGGAATTTCAGGTAGCGAAAGTGTATATGCTCATAATCTAGTGGCTAGATCCATTCTGTATGCTCATGATTTAACATGACGGAATCTGGTAAATATTTAGCGATATCCATGTAAACACAGATGCGGGCATAATAGGTATACCTTTGACGCTTGGTTTGATTGACGATTTTGACAAATTATTTGAAGGTGTTGCCTATTTCGATTAGGGTTTCCTCATCCAAGTAATATTTTGGCAGAGAATATAGCCTAACCTAGACTGATGCCCATGCAAAGTTCTCCATGTCTGGGTTGAAGTGTTCTATCTAGTTTCTAAAAAAGAGTCTAGCAAAATTGAAAAAATACGGCCCCCATTCTAGAACCTGGTCTCTATGTTCGAGGAGTGTGAAGATGATGGTGAATAAACCTTTTGAACCCAATTGGACGTCAAAGTGAACTTTGGGCCTCCATTTCGCATCGATCCATTGGAAGAGAGCCTTTTCCGTAGGCCAGATCCCCATGAATTTGCCGATGAGGGAATATGTCTTCATGTACTCGATACAGGCATTGATTCTGGAAGGTGAAATATTGATGCAAGGTTGTTCTACCAATTTATCCATGCAAGTATTGGTCCTAGTTGTTTGCTTTGGTAGGGCTGATTGGTCGATCTCATTGTCCAACAGGGAGTCAGTGATCAGGGGAGATTTGACGCCGAGTGCTTCCTCTTGCAGTTGCATGGGGCTTATGTTAGTACAGGGGTACAAGGAGGGACCAAATATCCCTCCTATGTAGAGAGCCATGATTAGGATCCCAGAGACAGAGGCCGAAGGTGAGTACTGTCAGGTCAGCGGAACTAGGATGGGATGTAGGTGGGCATTAGGTTTTTTCCATCGAGAATTGCAGAGCCAAAAATTCCTCTTTTTCCGAAAGGACCTAAGAAATAAATATATTAAATACACATATAAATAGGTTTTTACTAGAAATTTGTGGACACTGTTAATACCACCATCCTGTCAAACAATATAAAACAAAAAACAGAGGAAAGAGTCATGGTATCTTACTATATGAACAAATTGTCACTAAATACTTTGGATAAGTCTTTTTTATCTATGAAATGTTAACTTTTCAGTAAATAATATCCCGCACGAGTGTGTCTTATTGGTGGTTTAGTTGTTATGAAGTCACTTGTTGTAAATTGGAGGTCACGAGATCAAATCCCACCTGGGTTTACCTGTGTCCCATGTCTTGCGAAGGGTGTGGGGCACTTAGGGGTATAGTGGTAGCTATCTTGTGAAGGGTGTGGGGCACCTAGAGGTATAGTGGTAGCGGGAATGGATCCCTAGACCTCGTGTCATGTGAGTACCATCCCAGCTCCAGTTGTTGATTCCCCTAGTTACTAAAAAAAAAAAAAATCTAGTAAATAATATTTAGATATGGAAATATTTGTTCTAACAGAATGCACTTTGAGGAGCTCATGGAATGCTTTTGTAGCGCACATATTACTAAATTTTTTTAACTTATAAGAGAATAATTCAATTTCTTGTTGACTCTAAGACTCACCCCATCAACATGCATTCTACATCCATGTGTGTATATGTCATATAAATAGAGAGGAAGAGAGAAACCTTTACGAAATAGTGCAAGCCCTTGAGATAGGTAAGGGGATGAAAGATGGTGCATCTTTGAAACAAGAGATATTTTCCTTATCACAAAACCGCAGGATTGACAAATTAGTTGAAGCATTCATTGCCACAGTATTCAGAACCAAATCCACCTCTTCTCTCCAACGATCAGAATGCAAAGAGCCACGCTACAAGCATTATCAAAATATAAACAGAGTTTTAGTAAACAGAAATTTCAATTATCTACAAGGAAATACAAAAAAATTAATTAATTGAAAAAAATTAAATACACATGAACTAAAAGGAAATATATTGTATAAAAACAACTTTGCAAATTTAACAATACAATTTTTTGCTCAGAATTTATTATGCATTCTTTAAAATATTTCATTTTAAAGTTTGGTGTATGCTGGTTTTTCTTGGCCCATTTTGTATTATTTATTTCTCATCTTTTCTCCTAACAGTCCTTACAAACTAGGCAACCGACATCTTTTCAATAGCATCCTCCAATTGTAGAGTTAAATTCAAACCATTATGAAGCAAAAACCTGAACATGAATTTGTTCTCCTCAGGTTCGGGCTTGGGTTTCTTCTTAGGAAGCACTCCAAGGTAGCCCTCATTCCTACTTTTTTTCCTCATGGTAGAATATTCTACCATCTTGGACACAAGAAATGACAAACCACAGAGGGAATATTGTGTTCTTCTATCGCAACGCTTTCCTACACTTAGAATTTGCAAGAATTGATGCATGTAATAGGATTTCGTTAGTTTATACAAAGAATGCTATGGCTGGGGTCGATGTCTCACTAATTAATCAAAGCAATTATGCATGTACAACTCAATACAAGCTTTGGAGTTCCACAATTGCTACAAAGCTCCACTTAGTAACCTCAAAACCACTCTGATCAAACAGAAACAATTTGCTATAGAACATTTAGGCTTCAAACTCCAAAAAGTTGTCATTATCAAAGAAAAACTAACAAACGTACTTTTAAAAACATTCACAGTCTAGCTTTGAACTATCAATTCATGGGAATTTTGACATGATTACCAAAAGGAATGGAGAAAACTAGAAACAAACCCACATTTTGCAGACATGCCAACTAGATAAATACCCACAAAATCATTTGAATCAAATCCATATTTTATGGTGAGGATATGAACTTGCTTACCCTGATCATAAGTCGTGATGTTTGCACAAATCAGAAGCACCGTGATGTTTAGTTTATTTTGGGTTTTTTTATTTGCCTATTTTACATTTTGTTGCATTTTAAATTAATTATAGTTAAACAACTCTATGTTTTTAATTTAGTGTAGTTTAATTTAATTTAACTAGGATTTTGTCATAATTTGTATTGGTTGCATTGCTTATAGTGAGATCCTATACATAAGCCCGTTCAAGAACGAACACGATGATGATGATGATGATGCTGATGACTATGAAGACAACGAATATGATGGTGATGATGACAACAATGACAATGATCATCATCATCCTTTTCATCATCATCACCATCATCTTATTCGTCTTCATCAATATCATCATCATCATCTTCATAATCATCATTGTCATTGTCATCATCGTCATCATGATATTCTTCATCATCATCATCTTCCTTATCATCATCTTCCTTATCATCATCATCATCATCTTCATCATCAACATTTTTGTTATCTCCATGATCATCATATTCATCGTCATCATCATCAGCATCTTCATCTTCATCATCGTATTCATCATCGTCATCCAATTCATCTGCATCTCCATTATCATCATCATCATCATCATCATCATCACCATCATCATCATCATCATCTTCATCTTCATCATCGCAACTTTAGGGGGAGCTCAGTGAATGGAGATGTTTGCATGATAGGGGGAGAAGCCAGTTGAGTGAAAAATTCAAGGTTGCTCCTAACACCCATTCCAAGGACTAATTTGACAATTCAATATGATCTGAGGAGGTAGTAAAAAATAAATTACAACCTTTTGGGCCCTGTGAAGCCTCCTTTTCTTAGATTTGTGCACATAAAGAATCAAGACTTATGGACCTAGTCCGGTGTATTTAAAGAGGAAGATCCAAACTAAGCAGTTTTGTAGTTCCATAAAGTGCATTCTTTATAGGAGTGAATAATCACTCATAACCATTATATTATAATGTTGGTGAAGCTCAAAACAATTTAGTGAATACCAAAGTAAATATATTGTGATCACATCTTCATCATCATCATCTCCCTCTTCCTAATCAACATCTACGATCGATCCGGGGAAAGTGGTAGGAGCTACGAATATCTACAGTTGAAACAAGATGTTGGGTATATTAATAGGTGAGAAGCATTCCGCGATCAGAAGTTGCTCACTCGTTCATATGAAAAAGAGTTAGTAGAATGTTAAAGTTATCAAGATTGAGCGGTCCCGATGAAGGTAGTTTAGAGATCGACGGTTGATAATGATCTCTCCAAATCAAGCTATACAATTTGATAGTGTTGATCTCCCCTATTATGTCTCCCCTCCTCACTCACCTCACTTTTTGACTTGAGCCCTCTTTTTCTTCCTCCTCTTCCTTCTGTGGGCTCTCTGATCTGTGCCCTGAGCACCCTCAAAACAATGAATGATCTATGAAAGTCTCTGGACACGTCAGAGACTGTCCATAATCCACCTAAAATTGAGGCTTTTGTTTGATCACTTTGAATTGAGAATATGGGGAGGACATGATTCAATTCTAAAAATAGTTGTTGAATTTAGGGTTGATAAAAAAAGTTGCTTCCTGAAAGCATTAGGTTTACATTATGGGGTTTTTCTTTTAGGTAGGTGCACCGAATGATACCTTTTTCAATGTGTTTGAATAACTTTCCAAATTTTCTTTCTTATCTATTGGAGTTGTTTTGTCGAGTATTTGGTTTCTTGAAGAAACACAATGATTAGGTTTGTCCTCTGGATCTTTTTTCTTATGTTTTTTTTTCTTTTTGAGGGATATTAAGCCCTCTTATATTCCAAGTTAGTTTATTCATTGAGAAGTAATATACAGGGGATATTATAACCTTATGGATGCCTTAATAGTATGGTATTGACTTGATTCGACGAGTTTCCTCCAAACTTCCACTACTCTTTGCCTGTTTGACTTCCTCCTTGTTTTTTTACTTTGATATTTGTGCTTTCTCTTATTCTCCTTATGGGATCCTAGGATGAATCCCAATTGATTTATCTCCTTTGTATTGATGATGGCATACTTTAGTAATACCACTTTCTCTTTGGGTACATATCCTTTCGCAATGTCTGCACAATATTTTTGTATCCCATCCATTTCCAGATCTTTGATGTCCATATCCTCTTATTCATCCCCTATATCTCATTCATGATCTTCATTAATTATTCATTTTGTCATATTTTCCATTGTATTGACATAGTACTTCTTTGTTTCCTGTTGGTTGCATTCATCATGTTTTCCAACATTATATTGCTCGGGTATTTCCTCCAGTTGATCTTTTAGGGCATCAAATTGATTGGATACTGAGACCTTCTTGTTCACCTCCAGGGTTTTTTTATTTCTACCTCATCTTTTGCATGAGGAAACCATAGTGAACCCTTGGTATTTTTCTTCCTCATCCTTCCTAACCTTTGGTTTTGGAGAATTCATAGGACAATATCTAGGAAAATGTCTATATTGATGGCATTTGTGGTATCGAAATGTGATTTGATCATAATCTAGGGTTTGCACCCAATATTCATCTTCCCATTACATCTTAATGGATTCTATTAATTCATTGGTCAGATACATATAAACACATATTATTTCATAGGATGTGTATCTCTGGGCCTTGGTTTATTCTGAGATCTTGATGAATCTTTCCAAAGTGTTCCCTAAGCCCACCAATATTTCAGGATCCCAATATTCTCCTGGCAGGGAATAAATCCTTGTGCAAACCACCGCAACTTTCATTTATTCCTTTTTCAGGTATAAATTCTCCTTCCATGGTCTTAGGAACAAGAATGATGAGTAAAAAAAATAGGGGCCTCCATCCAGAACTCGTTTTTCATCTTCCATGTTCAGAAAGGAGATGGTGAAAAAACCCTTGGACCCCAGTTGGAGGTCATAGTGCCCCTCAGGTTTCCAAGTTGAGTTTATCCACCATACGAAGGATATTTTCGATGGTATAATTCCAAAAAACTTCCCTATAAGTGCATGATATTACATATATTGGATCCGATCTCTAAGTTTAGTAGATATGATCTGCATCAAAGGAATTAGGGACATTTTACGGAAGCACTGACATGTCCTTCAATCTGTATATTATCCTCCTGGTTTTGGGTCTTGATTGGATTGTCCCTCTCCTCCTATTTCTTCAAGTGATATCGGGATACCGTTGATCTACAATTCCCCCCATTGGAGCAACTGCATAGGCCTTAGAGAATCCCTCTTTTCCTTCATCCATGCATATATTAGTCCCTCTACCTTCTTCTATCTCTGTCAATCATTCTTCCTCTGAACATTTAGATTTCCCTTCAATTTGAATCTCCATATTAACATAAATCTAATCACCCTGTTTGGTAAAAGGTATGATTGTTGAGGTGCTTATTTCAATTTTAATTTATTTGAGAGATAATCATAGTTATATCAACTCTAATATGATTGAGATATGTCATTTAGTAAACATAAATATTTCCTAGGATAGGATGGTATAGTTGGATACAAGTACAAAATGGAACATCACCTAATAATCAAGGATTGTTATTTGAATATGAATGGAATTTAGACAAGGGAATATTTGGATTTCGATACCTCTTGGATCTTACCATATTATCATTGGAATGGATTGTATAGAATCACATTATGTTGCTATGGATTTCCATAACAAGACAATTACCTATCTTAAAGAGAATAATAAGCACACTCTTGTAAAAGGAATTCCAAGACCTGTATCTGTATGACATGTCTCTTCCATACAAATGAAAATTGCATCCGGAAAGGTTTCAAACTATACACAATCCATGCTAAAGAAATATCCATAGATGAAGGATTACAAATTGAGGATTATCCAGCATTACAGGAATTTATCGATGCAATCCAAGATATACCTATATTACCACCAAAACGAGAAATTGATTTTACTATTGAATTGGTACTTGGAACTACCCCAACATCCAAAGCTCCATATAGGATGGACCCAACTCACCTAAAGGATCTACAAATGAAGCTTGAGGAGTTTTTGAACAATGGGTATATTCACCCCATTGTGTAACCATGGGGGGAACCTACCTTATTTGTAAAGAACAAAGATGGAACCTTGAGGTTATGCATGGACTATAATCAAATAAATAATGACACAATAAAGAAAAAGTGACCTTTATTCAAGGTTGATAACCTATTTTTTCAGTTGATAGAAGCCAATGTTTTCTCTAAAATATATATGAGGTTAGGTTATCAGCAAGTGCAAATTAAAAAAATTCTTACATCATCAAAACTGCTTTCAATACTATGTATGGACACTATGAGTATATTGTTTTTCCTTTTGGACTAACAAATGCACCATCCAATTTTATGTGTTTAATGAATGGTGTTTTCTAAAACTATTTGGATAAGTTTATTATAGTATTCTTGGATAACATACTAATCTATTCCAATATGATGGAAGAGCATAAAAAGTATATGAGGACAAATATGTGGATATTAAGAGAGAACCAACTTTATGCTAATATGATTAAACGTTCCTTTTACCAAAAGAAACTCATGTATTTGGGACATATCATCTCAAAGGAAGGAGTAATTTTGGATCCCATAAACATAAAATCAATACAGGAATGGCATGATCCATAGAACATGACATAAGTAACACTACAACAAAACCCTATGTTTAGCGTCTTTTTTGCTTCCTTTTTTGCGTCTAGACCATCTTTCAATATATATTTTTTTCATTTTTTGGAAAAAATGGCACATTTTCATGGGTTGGCACTATTTTAGGAATTTTTTGTGTCCTTTTCCTAAATATGGCGCTAATTATGGTGTAAATTGCACTAGTTTTTTCACCTTGTGTTGCACCAAGCTTTGCACCAAATTTTGCGCCAGGTTTTGCACCTAGTTTTGTGCCTAGTTTTACGCGTAGTTCGTGCATATACTCTTGTTGCACCCCCTTTTGTGTCCATGTTTTCCTCCACTTTTACACCCACTTTTTCATCCTTTATTACATCCTCTTTTGCATCCACTTTTACTTCTTTTTTTACACCCCTTTTTGCATCCCCTTGTGCGCCAAATTTTGCATCAAAGTTTACATCTTGTTTTGAGTCTAGTTTTGCATCTAGTTTTGCTTCACCCGCTTTCACATCCATTTTTCATCCACTTTTTCACCCACATTTTTTCATCATTTTTTCCATCACATTTTGCATCCATGTTGATGTCTTTTTTTGCATCTACTATTGCATCCACTTTTGTCGCATCCCAATTTACACCCATTTTTGTGCCTACTTTTTCACCCACTTTTTATTCAACTTTTACATCCATATTTTCATATTTTTTGCATACAAGTTTACATCAG
Source organism: Pseudotsuga menziesii (assembly GCA_001517045.1). NCBI lineage: Eukaryota > Viridiplantae > Streptophyta > Pinopsida > Pinales > Pinaceae > Pseudotsuga > Pseudotsuga menziesii. The sequence goes on along the minus strand of LPNX010599792.1, from coordinate 651,734 downwards.
TTATTGCATCCCTTTATGCATCCATTTTTGCATCCACTTTTGCATTGGGTTTTGCGTTGGGTGTTACATCTACTTTTGTAGCATCCAATTGTGTGTCCAATTTTTCATCCATGGTTGCATCCACTTTTGTGTCTTTTTTACATCATGATTTGCTTCCCTGATTGTGTCATTTTTTGCATCCACATTTGGTGCACCCCATTATGCACCTACTTTTTTTGAATCCATGTTTGCATCATTTTTGGCGTCCATGTTTTTATCCACTTTTGTACCTAGTTTTGTGCCTAGATGTTGAAGATGACAATGAGGATAATGATGATGATATTAATGATGGATATGATGATGATGATAATGTTGTTGATAATGAACACAACGATGAAAATTATGATAAAAATTGTGATTATGATGATGATGATATTGACAATGACAACATTGACGATTATTATGATGGCAATGAAATGGATGATGATGATGGTGATGATGACAATGAAAATGATGATGAATACACTGAGTATGATGATGTTGATCATCTTAAAAAATAAATTGTTATTTCTCATGCATAGATTGTATGTGTCCTCCATGACCCTTTTCCACTAATCACATATTTTAGGTAGATGATATTTCTTATTCCAAAGGTAATGATGCATAATTGATGACAATGCCAATAATCATGATTATGATGATGATGAAGAGAAGGAAAATGGAAGTGGTAATGACAAGAATGGTGTTTATTACAATGATGATATGAATGATGAATATGATGATGATGATGATGAATATTGTGATAATCATGACGACGATGATAATGACTATGATGATGATGACGACGATGATGATGATTATCATCATCATTTCCATCATTGTCATTGTCATCTAGTTCTCCATCACCATCATTTAAAGCATATGGGATATGGTTAACGTTTAAATCATGCATACCAAGTGGGATATGGTTACAATTTTAAGCATGCATAACTTATGAATATGATTCAGCACATTTTAATATTAGAGCTTGTAGTGAAAATGGGTTTATTTACGTCTACCAATGCTTTCTTGTAAGGATCATCATCATCATTCATGTCATTGTCATTTTCACCATCACTGTAATTTCCATCATTACTATTGTCATCGTCATCATCATCATTATCATATAATCACATCACTGTCAACTTCATCGTCATTATCTCTATCATCATTCATCTCATCGTTATCGTCATCATCTTCGTCATTGTCATAGTCATCACAACAACAACATTGTCATGATCATCATCATATAATCACATCATTGTGAATGTCATTATCATAAAATCAATTACATTTATTGTTTCCACTTTATCACCCCAAATAAATTACATTTATATTCTCCTTATGCTAGGTTGGCTAGGTGCAAAACTAGGTGGATTATATTAGGATGATACTAAAGTGGACACAAATTGTTTCCACTTTAGCATCCCAAGTAAATTACATTGAAATTCACCTTGTGCTAGATTGTTTATGTGCAAAACTAGGTACATTATGTAGAGATGTCGCTAAAGTGGAAAAAAGATGATTTGATGACGAAATATGACAACAAAATAAAAATATGAGGTGTCCTTGATTTAGCATCTTAGTTTTCATTTCCTATTGTATAGTTAATCAAAAGTATTTTGATTTGGAGGGTAGCTTTGAATCACATAATCTAACTGAAATACCATTTGAAGATATACATGAATAGTACATGGATTATATATATGTTTAAGTGAATCACACATGTTTTTATGGTGAGATTATACATAAACTAATCAAATGTTTTTTGCTATGGTGTAATTTACATTTGTGTTAATCAATTCCTTCAACTGCACAAGTTAGATTTGTGTGTACATGCATATGAAAAATTCTATAATATACATATATAATTTTTCTTAATTCTCAACCAATAAATTCATATCACTTCAAACCATTATCAACCAATATATGAAACTAACGATAGTATCTATTATCCAACTATTTCTTGTTATTTTTGGCCACCAAATCATATTAACTTACAAACATTTTAAGGACATTGCACTAGGTAATGAGTATAGAGACAAAAATCAACACATTACTTTAGATTGTGATTTCTAAACATAGTAATTAAATGATTATTTCAACCAAATAATAATGAAGAATTTTAAAATGGGACATAAAAATCATAATTATTTGAATTTGAATTACATATGTGGTTGTAAATTAAGATGTCTTAATTTACATTATAATATGCATCTAGGTATTCCAATGTTTCCAATGTTTCCAATGTTTCATTTACATTATAATATGTGTCTAGGTATTATGTGATGACAATGACCATGATGATGATGAAAACGAAGATGCCAATGATGCCAATGAAAATGCTAATGTTGACGACGATGATGAGAATGATGATGATGATGATGGAAATGTGATTATATGAAAATAATAATGATAGTTATATGATGATAATGATGATGATGTTGATAATGGAATTTATGCAATCCTTAACAATTATATCAAGGACTCGTGGTTATGCCCAAGATTCCATAATGATAAATAGGCCATGATGATAATCACGATGGCATTGACAATGATGATGATCATGATGAACAAGATGCCGAGAATGACTATGATGTGATTATATGACAATTTCAATGAAAATGATGATGACGGTGATGATGTCAATGTTAATAATGGAAAGCATGATGAATATGATGATGATAGTGACAATGACAATGATTATGTCAATGATAATGAGAATCATAATTACATTGATGATGATGATGATGAAAGTGGTGACAATGATGGAATAATGATCATGATGATGATGATTAGATGATGACTGTGATGACGATTATATGACGATGATGAGGATGAGGATGTGTAGTAGGTATTGGCCCATTTTTTGGGGACATAAATCATTCACTTATACCCAAACACTTTCTTATAAGGCTCGTGGGCCATGATTTTATTGATGATAATGAATATAGTACTCATAATGATCACTATGCAAATGAAAATATTTGAATATATTTTGCTGCAAAACTCTCTCACAAACCCAAAAAATAATT
>LPNX010599792.1:505778-647912 GCA_001517045.1 Pseudotsuga menziesii | reverse complement strand
TTACATCAAGGCCTAGGGTATCCATAAAGGCTCTCTAAGGCCATACACCAAATAGACAATAGGAAATGAGGGTTCATTAATTCTAGCTAAATTGACAACATCATTGATAATGATTAAATATATGAAGCCAACACTCATACACTAACTTATCATACCCTAGAGCATCCTCATGTGTAATATATCCTTCTATATTATTTTTCATATATGTTATACATTTTCCATTTTTCATGAAAAACTTCACTCTATCTCTATCTTTATTTAAATCCAATCACTCCATAAATTATTTATAATTTCTTTATATACTATCCATCAATGATATAATCGTGTTACTTAAAACACATAAGTTTTAAAATATCATAAACTTGGTGTTCGAAAGAGAATGCAAAGAGAGAAACAATACCTTCTTTATGATATAACATAATACCCACTTTATGAGGTTTTAATCTTGGAATAGTTTTTACGGCTATGGAAAATCTTATCCCTTTGTCCCATGTGTTTCACTTGTCTATCGTCTCCATTCTTTGTTTTGTCTTATGGATTTTATTCAACCCATATTTATTGATCTATATAGCATGATGTTACCATATTCACCTTCCCCACTCACTACCCACAATCCTAATATTAGTGGACGAAGGTTTGGTTACCAGGTAACCCTTCAAAATCTACTAGAGTGGGTGGAGAAGGTTCCCATGGGAAATTATGCATCCACTATCACTATAGCCAAAACTAATTCTAAATCAAATTCATAATCCATAGCAACTTCACATTTTCTATGTGTCTCTTTGTTTTAAGACTTCTAGACATCCTCTTGAACCACCTACTCTACTTCCTCCTATTCTTGACACCATAAATACCCTTTCACAATCCATGCCCAAGTTCTTATGCAAAAATCCTCTCATTTTCACACCTACTTTGTCACCCATTGACATGCACATGGATATAAATCATTAATAGTTGCTTGGGGACCTTATCAATGTGATAGAATAAGCGAGTAAGGATGTCCCATTCTAATTCTCAAATATTTTTGCAAAGTCCAATGACATAGATGTTTGCAGTGTTGATCAAGTGGAACCAATTTCTATATTGAATTAAATAGATCATACCAAATATTCTCCACTCATCTAATGCATGTGGTTTAGATACATTAGGAGGTATTTAGAAAGTTGTGTATTTGATGCACTAACTTATTCCATGCTTCTATTCTAGGATGGCATCATTGTAGCGAGGAATATTTTTTTATGTTATCTAGAATGTTCAACTTCTTAAAGACATTTTTCCACTTTCTACTATGCGCTATTTCATTTGGACCTCCTTTACCTCAAGCTTTTTTTGCATTCAACCTTCCTTTAGTGCAAGACTTCATGAGTGTTGACACCTTCCATCACTATAGGTAATATTTGGATGGGAGGTAGCACCCACAATTTGGATTTCTATTCCACCTCATTAATATGTTTGAGTTACTCCAACAATAAATGGGGTTTTTATTAGAAAATAAGTGTTAAACCCTATTATTTCTTGGCCACCACTTTTATATCAATCAACTCCCTTAATTTTTCATGCAAGTGTGATTTCCCAATTTATTTAGCTTCTCCGTTGTTTCTTAATTATTACATACTATAGTTCTAAAGGATGCAACCAACATTGCTCTAATATTCGATCAGGGAATCATTACAAAGTGGTTGGAGGAAAACAACTATCTTCCATGTGTTGAACTAAAGTATGAACTTGTATTAACTCTTATATAATTTGGGATTAACAATAATGGTTATCTCATCACTTTGTGTAACATGTCCAATCCATTTCTCATGTATGTTGTGCACTAGGACACATGCATACACTCAATAAGGGATCCTAGTAATAAATTCACCAAACTCATGTTTCGAATCTCTAAAATTCTAGATGAATATTCTATTACAACCTATTTTTGTCTCAAGGTAGTGTGAATTCATATGTTCCCATTGGCCAACAACAACATGTTCGATAGCCCATGTTTTGCACTAGTGTTTTTTGGCATGCATTCCTTCATTCCAATTTACACAACTTCACCATTAGTACAAAAGAAAACTTTAGTCACCTAAAATTTATGAAGTGTTGGTAGCATTGGTACATCTCAAAGGATAATCATTAAGACCAACCCTTACACACTCCAACTAGGGAGTAGAATATAGTAATGATGATGATGACCATGGAAATGTTGATGATGAACATGGATATTTTAATCATGATGATGATGATGACAATTCCAATAGCTATAATCATGATGATAATTACAATTATGATGATTATCATCATCGTCATCATCATCATCATTATCATTATCTCGTAATCGTCATTGTCATCGTCATCATTTTCATTGTCATCTAGCTCACCATCATCGTCATTATCATCCTCATCATTGTCATTTTCGTCATCATCGTCATAGTCATTAATGTCATTCTCCTTATCATTCTAATTTCCATTGTCACCATCACTATCATCGTCATGATTGTTATTATCATCACTATTTTTTGCTTTCTTTTCGAATGATGTGTTTCTCCTCGGATTATAGTCAAACAAGCTTAATTTAAATCATTGGAGTCCTTCATCTCAACATTTAGAGATCAATCTTGTTTATTTCCAAAGGAAACAAGATAAGATTGCACAATCTTCCACTCCCAACAATCTCTTTATATGTTCCCAACATATGGTAATAGTGGTACTTTATATTTTTCTTGTTTTTAAAATTTTGTGGATCCTTTCTACCTTATTTGTATCTTANTTTTTTTTTTTGTTTTTTTTTTTTTTTTTCCTTGCACCTTTTTTGTTTTTGTCTTATGGCTTTTCTTTATTGGAAATTTTTTTGTTCTCTTTCTCTTGACATAAAAATAAACCTCTTTATTAATGTAGTCCCTTGAATAACAACAATCTGAAAAATTTAATTTAATTTATTTTATTTTAAAATGTTTCTTTTTAGAGTAACGATTACTTCAATCAAATCAAAATTTGTATGGATTCTAGGACCTTATGCTTGACCCCACAAAAACTAAGTACACAAATAATTCTTTGACTGAGAATATATACCATTCATATTATTTTCCAACGCACACTTCATCTTAGGAATTTTTGTATGAGGCTACATTATCTTAGAGCTTCTCTTCTTTTTTATATTTTTGGACTACATAGTTCCACATCTCTTTCTTGGTGTTTTGATTGATGGTGTCAGTTAGAGAATGATAAAAAAAAGTCACCAGATTGTGATATATCCATTCTCTTCTATGGATATTGGAAACTCCGCCATGTTTAGTGATGACATTGAGAAAATCTGTCATCCATGAGTATTTTGGTTTGGGGTTCCGAGTGCGTGGCAAAGAAAGTTGTGGCTCATTCATATTTCAAATTCGAGACCCAGTAATGGGAGTGTTTTTGGAGGGTTTATGGAGTTGCAAAGATTCTTGTTGATGAAAGTGGTCTGTTGGTGCATGCCTTGGTTGGAAGACTGGAGTACATCTCTTTAAACCGTGTTGAAATTCTGAAATCGATAAATGATGTTTGGAAGCCTATATTAGGTATGGACCAAAGGTCAGTATTTGGACAAATGGGTGGTTGTGTCTCTAGTTCGTTGAATAGGATGATACGAATAGGGTTTTAGCGAAAACCTAGATTATTGGCAAGGGCTCCTTGGTCTTAAGCAGATGGTATCCAGGGTTCAATCCGCTTAAAGAGAAGGCTGTCAAACGACATTTATGGCCGTTACTTCGTGCTTTCCCATTCAATTATGGATAAATATTTTTTTGTGTATTTGGAAAATTCGCTGGGGAAATTTATTCAGTTGAACGATAAAATGTTGACTGCAGAAGATAAGTGTAAAGCTCCTGTCCTTTTTTGTTAGTACATGAGATTTATCTTCTTGGGAGTTGGATGAAGAGATTGGTTTTTAAACCCATTGTTACATGCCTTACAAGAAAATAAGCTTATGAATAATATTCTCCAGTATCAAACTTAATTGCAGAAATACATGGCACTAATGGACCTGGAGGTATTTATATTTAAATATTCAAACTTTTATTGAAATGACCAGAGTGGTCTGAGCATTTTTTTATGTTTCGTTTAATAAAACCTATGGTTTTGGCCTCAGTCCCTTGTGGCTTAAATTTGGCACATGGCTATTATCGATGTGATAATGCAATCTACAATGGAATATATATTAACATCTTCATAGTTGGTTAATAGTCCTGGAAGGAAATCGCATATATTGTGTTTGGCATGATCTTTTACAAGGTGACATGATTTCTCTTTGCAGGAGTGGAATGAAACGTTGTTTTACAAACTCTTGGCGGATAATGTGGAAGAGTTACATCCAATACACTCCAATTGTTGGCGAATTTTGTCAAAAATACAGGTCAATTTTCAAGCGTCCACAAGGTATCTACATTAACTTGAAATATAGGTATATACATTGTCTCTATTTTCTTTTAACTATCATAGGTAATCTATGTTCAAATTATTTTTTGTTAGGATTAGCCTTTACATTTTTTTCATTGCATTAAAACTTTTGAGGGTATGGTATTGGAATAAGGTAATATCCTAGAAACATTGAAGAACTAGAATGAAAAGAGTATTCAATTTATAGTTGTCATTGATGTTGAACGCATAATGGGGCTTGGGGACCTTGGATGCCAGATAAATTTCATAATTACCTTGCTCTTGTTCATTGTATTTTTCCTGCTATCCATGGGTTTCCTCTGCCTTTACTGCTCTAGATCTGGCTTTATTAGATAACAACATAAAATTACGTTTATCTATTATGAAGTTTTCAACTTTTGTTGGCTTGTCATACACACTGGAATCTATTATGTGTATCATCAACATTATTTTTCCAACCATGTTTGCATTCATTTGGTTTTTACTATTTTTATATTTTCTTTTTATCTGCATATATGTGAAGGAATACAAGTAATAGAAAAAATTATGTTTAAAAACAATATTTTAAGATTTTACAATATAATATTGCTCTCAAAAACCACATCTTTATTTATATTACATCTCAACTCGTCTGATCTCCTAGATTTCCTTAGAGATGGGATAACCATTGGTATGTGGTACTTTCAGTCTTTCTATCATTAATTGACTACCCTGCCTCTTTTTCATCTCATGTGATACCTTTGTTGATACCTATGTTGTTGGAATGTCTATTTTGGGGACTTGCTCCCTCTTTTTGTTATACTTTGGTCTCTTTAACATCTTTCTTAATGATATTGAGGTCATGATTTTTTCTTTTTGTAGAAGTCAATGATCTAGGATCTCTTCCAAATTATTAAGCAAGAAGGTTCACATCTTTATGAAAATAAAAATTAAAAAATGAATTATTGTGATGATGCCTCCTGAATCCAAGCAAAAGCAGAAAATCCACCCACAGAAGTTTCCATGCAAAACTAAAACTAACAAAGTAGGGCTTAATGAGACTCAATAAAGTTGTTGACCAAGTTAATTATTCATACATGAGAGGTTTTAAAAATATGGAGACCCACAATCATGTGGATTTAGCTAAGAGGCATGTTATCACAGAAAATTGTCCCTTGCAAAATATCAAGGGGTCCTAAATGTATTAGTTTAGGAGAAGTGCCCTTGTCACGAGCACACTTTCTCTCACTTCTGGATCATTTCTTATCTAATCCAATATTGGTGTTTCTATTGTCTATTGTTGATTGAAACTTTGAAAATCTGTGATCAAACATAGTTTAAACCAGCAAGAAATGAGTTCATGTCTACAATTATTAAATTAATTTTTGCATATCTGCAAATGGACACTCATTTTTTTTTAAATGCTACTTATATTTACAAAAGAAAATTTTAGCTTGGAAACTCAAAATTCAATGATATAAAATTATGATTTCTTATGTGACTACTGCTTTAGTCCACTTGGCCAATAAAAAAAAAGAAAACAATAATATTATCAGCAAGGCAATGATAACATTGAATCTTCCTGCTAAAGAATTTCAATGTTGAATCTGTAAACACATGAGAACATCAAATTAATGGCTTATCATACATTCAAACATTAATCATAAATCAAAGAGAGAATATTTTTTTCCATTAGTCAGAGATGCTTAGTCAATTACATGGTCTAAAAATATTCATATTGGAATCATTATTTATCAAATAACCTAGAGAGACCCTAAATCTAGTCTTTAGATCCTTGTCCCCAAATACAACACCCAGAGATAGGAAAAATCTGCTGTAGAATTACACTAGTATTTGTTTGAATTTTGAGAACACCTAGATGCTACTTAGACACTCTAGCATGAAGGGGAGAAAATGAGATTAAACTGTAGAAGAAAGAATACTAAAGGTGCACTTGTCTTGATTTCTTTTCCTAAATCTTCTTTTATGATGAAAATTTTGCTCCTATCAAGGTTGAATTCAAAGGCTCCATAGATAATAAAATAATCTCTCAAGTCTTGTCTCCTATACATCTTGTTGAATTTCCACAAAATCAACAACAAACTATCTCCAAAATCAATGCCCCATCCTAATAAGTTTACCACAAAACTACAGTAGATAATAGTTTTTTCATATGGGAACAACCTACCCATTACTTTTCTTCCAAACACAATAGGAACTAATCGCCACCAATGATTATATCTTGATCCAGTACATGCATTTATTTATTGATCTAGTACACATTTGTCTTCCTTATAAGGGGTTGATCCGCGTTCTGAACATACTAATTGACAGAATTGGGAATGCACTTTACTTAACGAAATTAACATTCTAGTATGAGGTATAAGTGGATATTTTGTAATCTCCACGAGCCCACCCCGACGATTGAGGGTTTAATATGTAGAACCAAGGGACTAAGAGAGGCATCAAGTAAGCCTCTACACAAATTAATCTTGCTTGGTTAACATAGAGAAACCTAATATCTTACTTGATGGTGAACATAGCGAACTTGGAACTCGTATTCATCATAGCTCATCATAGCACACTTGTAACTTTTATTCAAAGAGTGAACTCGGGGAACTTGTTATTGATACTTAACATGTGTAAAATTCTATTGAGACTATAATTTACAAAACTTTATTCTTTTTCATTCCTACTTGATCCTCTCATTTTCATCTTGATACTTAGGAGGACTTACAGGGGTCCTACTCCTTGTTCTTCATACCTAACATTGATAGACTACTAGCTCTTGTTCCTATGCAAGCTTTATAAAATGATAATAGGATTTGTGTTATTGGGTCCAAGAATAACATATACAATAGTTCATATTCTATTGTTTAAAATTTAACATACTTGAACTTTCCCTTTTTACTGATAAGCTACAATAAAGTCTACTAACTCTATCGCCTTAGTCCCAAGCTTCACAATTTCCACTTGTATACTAGTTTAGGTTTCCAAGGACTAGGAGATAATTATTCCATCCTTTATAAATGTCATAATTCTAAATCCTTGATGGCAATATAAATTCCATAAACAAGCTAAGAATATAAGCATGCAATTAACCTCACTAGGAATTGTAGAGAATTAGCATGAGAGAAGAAGAGGAATTAATGAACACACATTAATGAATGATCAATAAATGATAATTGATATTATTACAATGGTAATACATACTTATAAAGGATATTTTAGTTAATGGAAGAAAACTCATTGCTAGCTCATAAATCAAACTTACCAAATATGATAAATCCCCATAGGTGGCTAAATCACTTCCTAAATCAATTAAGGACCTCACGAATGAGAAAAAGCATGAGTGAGTTGTCAAGAGTGAAGAAAAAAAATACTAATCCTAGAATATGGACAAAAAGTCATGGAGGATGGGTTGGCAACAAAAGATACCAGTTTCCTAGTTAACTAGCTTGACTTTATCCACATAAAAGATGGATAAAAGCATAATAAGGCACAATCTATAGGAAAGTACAGTTACTAATTTCGGGAGTCAATAAAGTGGTCAAGATCAACCCAGAATCTGAAATAAAGCATTCTGGGGTATAGATGGCATGTGTTGACTTTAAGGTGCAAGTGGATGCCAACTAATTATCTAGTGGGTAGGAATTTAATCAAATATTGATTAAATATTTTATCCTAAGTTATGAGTGGGTTTAAAAATATCCCAACACCCCCCTTGAAGTTTGACTTTATGATGGTATGTCAAAAATATAGGTGTATATCGGTCCCAACAACAAGGATATGGTCACCCTTTAACAATTATTATGTCCAAAAACATGAGGAAAGAGACAAAAACACATGGGGAAAATCCTCCCTTAAGATAGGACATGAGAGGAAAACCAAAAATATTGTTGATGTTTCTCCAAACTAAATGTTGATGTCTGGAGGAATATTCTTCTTGAGAAGAAGAGAAATCTGCTCACTTGGATCAAGGACAACTGCAGGATGGAAATTAGGACCATGAAAAACAATTGAGATCCAATCATGTGAAATCTCTTGAGAGTTGTAATTAGCTCCAAGAAGATGTAATGACTTGAATATCAAACTACTAGAGATGAAATCAGCTTTAGATAGGTGAAATAATATTCCAAGCGAATGTATGGGGTCTCCAACTTCATTTACACAGAGAGGATGAGTGCAAGTGATCATGTAGGAACATAGAGAAGGCATAGGATCAAAAAGTGTGAGTTCATGGGCTCCATGGGTTGATATAGCTTCCAAAGAATAAAAAAACACATATAAGCATATCAGTAGACTCATGGGAATACACTGATAATGATTCCTCTGTCACTAAAAGTAAGAAAGGAGGAAGGAAGGATATGTTCAAAATATTCAAGGAGGCTCTGAGTATTGATGCCAAGAACAAAGGAGGATATGTTGAAGAACATGATATCGGGTAAGCTAAGTGGTATAACACACATAAGACTTGAATTGAATAAGAAATCATCCATAAAGACACCAGGTAGTGCACCATCAATGAGAGAGGTATGCACAAAGTGTGAAATATCTAGCACATAGATCTCATAATCTAAGACAGAAGACATAGAGAACAATGAATGTGTGAGTGAATCATCATCAATAACAATATCATCTCCATTTGTCACTTGTTTTTCATCATCAGTATCTTCAAGAGACACAGAAAAAGATTTCTCTTCAATATTTGCTTCTTAATTGAAGAAGGAAGCATTTGAATCGAAGAGGGTACCAACAACAGGAACTGTATGAGAAAATTCTTCATCATAAATAACTTCATCAGAGAATGTAGAGGGAAAGACAACTTGAGAGAGATCACATGAGGAAATGATGGGTTCGCTCCATGCTTCATATTCTACTTCCTGCACACCAAAATATTTGTCCAAATTATTCCAAAGCTCAAATGGATATTCAGTAGAATCTATGAGATGATGTATATCTAGAGACATTTCCAAGCACATGATTCCATAATCTCTATCACAATTAATCATCAAATCAATCTTCTCTTCATAAGACTCAGGTTCGCTCAAAGCACCAATGGATACAACAAAGAGACATTGCCTCTTCAATTATGTGCTCATATTTGTATTCCAATCAGTATAGTTGAAAGGATATAGTAGAGGGACTTTTGTATCCATATTGAAGTTGTTTCACCCCCAAATAAACCTGCAAATATGAAAAGGAGAATTAATTGATGAGATCCCAAAGCTATGATACCATTTCAAAACTTTGATATCCTATGGTATGATACCATGTCATAATTATAAATCCTTGATGGCAACATAAATTCCATAAAAAAGCTAAGAATCTAAGCACACAATTTACCTCACTAGGAACTTCAAAGAATTGGCATAAGGAGAGAAGAAGAGGAATTAATGAACACATATTAATGAATAATAAATAAATGATAATTGATATTATTACAATGGTAATACATCCTTATAAATGATATTTGAGTTTATGGAAGATAACTCATTGCTATCTCATAAATCAGACTTACCAAATATGATAAACCCCCATAGGTGGCTAAAGCACTTCCCAAATCAGTCAAGGACCTCACGAATTAGAAAAAACATGAGTGAGTTGTCAAGAGTGATGGAAAAACATGTTAATCCTAGAATATGGAGAGGAATTCATGGATAATGGGTTGGAAACAAAAGATACCAGTTTCCTAGTTAACTAGCTTTACCTTATCCTCAGAAAAGATGGATAAAAATAGAATAAGTCAGAATCTACAGGAAAGTACAATTACTAATTATGGGAGACAATAAAGTGGTCAAGATAAGCCTAGAGTCAGAAATAAATAATTCCTTGAGTATAGATGGCATGTGTTGACTTTAAGGTGCAAGTGGATGTCAACTAATTAGTTAATGGGTAGGAATTTAATCAAATAATGATTAAATATTTTATCCTAAGTTATGAGTGGGTTTAATAATATCCCAACACTAAATAGATTAAATGCTCCTCTTTGTTCCATTTTTTTGTTGATATATATCATACTTTTAATTCTTTGACTGAAAATCCTACTTTTGGGAACGCTTATGGGAATCATGTTGCTTTGATCGATTCTTCTCCTCGTTCTAGTGCAGTTGGGATTCTATGATCCTTTAACTGATACTTTTGATTTTAATTAGGTTCCTGGGATCTTTTTTATGTTGTTCTTGGGATCTATTTTATGTTGTTCCTCCTTGTGATGTTAGGAATTATGCTTCTGAAATTGATTTCATTGTTACTATTAATTCTTAATATAGCTCCACTTACATCACCTATGCAGTTACGAAGGAATTGGGATCCATTTATGACACATTTTCCCTACTGAAACCTTACTCTTCTTTTATTACATACAACCTACCCACTCAGAGAAGACCTAGACTTGGGTGCCCTATATCACTTTATATTTTTCTCTTTGGGAAGTACCACTAGAGATTCAGCATTGGAATTTACACTGGATTGCATGAAACAACAATCTTCAACCCCTTGTTTGGATATAGGAATCCTAGGAAATTGAGTCAGTGAGTGCATGTGTTCCCTCGTATATGCCTTTTCACCAATAATATTAGCAGTACATTAGAGATCGTATTTTACAACCCCCTTTATACCGGACACCTAGGAGATTTTAGTTACCATCCTAGAACTAAAATACTCAACCACTAGAGTAGCCAGGTAGTACACACTCACCTTTATATTTACTTGTATGCACCAACTAGACCTAGAGCACCAACAAGAATCACATAGTATTGTTAGGAAGGAGGATCTAAAAAACTTAGAATCCATGGATCGGATGAGATGGGTGAGTTGAATGGGAATGTAAATCAAATAGAAATGGGATTTGGTTCATGATCCCTGCCTTGTAGAAACCTCACTAGAAATACTTTCCATATGCCGGAAAGTATATGATTCCCTTATCCTTTGATTTATACTATTGGACACCTAGTACCCTGGGATGGATTAGAGGAAGATACTGAAAAGGAAGGCTCTTAGTCATCTACTTACCTTAAGACAATTGCTACTTTGAGAAACTAGTATATGAAGTGCTTCATCAGTTGAAATTAACACATAGAGAAGTTCCCTCCTTATGCATGCAATCAACCTAATTCTGGCACAAAATATAGGTCCTAGTCAATGGTAAATACTCTTCGAAATTAGTTCCCTACTTTGTATAAAATTAACCTCAAAACAACCCCGAAAAGAACCACCGTCAACAATAATATCACATTTTTCAAGATCAGAAAAACACATTCATCCTCCAAAATTTGCACACTTTCCAATTATTAAAATCCCTTCAAGAATAACAAATCTATGCATGGAATCAAAATGAAAAAAATCACATATTTCCAAAATTAGACACCCCCATAATTATCAATCTACTTATATAAACTAGTTGCATGCATGAGTCATCCTACTTTTTTGAAAATAGCAATATCTTCATAAGATTCTAGTATTTGGAAATATAAGCTTCCAAAAACAGCACTATCTTCATCTTAGTATAGCTATTTCCATGTCCAAATAGTCAATAGTTTAAATAGAAACTTCTAAAAAAGCATGTGTATATGTGTATTAATATAATGAGATGGTTAATGTGATGCAATGAAGCTAGTAATGTTAATTAGTGATTACGTCAATGGTTAGGGAACCTACCAAAATAAGCAGTTGAGTATAAGTCTCCATCTCCTTTTTGGTTGATAATTAATAAAATCATTCAATGGATCAAATATCACATAACATTTTTTTACCAATCCCTCTATTCTCTTTTTCAAATTGCACATAATGATAAGGATAATCCTGGATAGTATCAGGTGTCTCTAGGATTATAAATATTAATTGGTGGAGACGAATCTTTTTATTGCAACCTAAATAAATATCTTAAAATGTGTTTTGATTGAATGCTTCCAGTGAATACGAGCAAGTGGAAAGTTGCAACTTCTGTATTTTGATCTTTAACAGACATAAACATCATGCCATGCTATAGAATTAACCCTTGTATTTATTCAAGTAATCAAGGATAGGCACCTGGCCCCACCTATTTTTTTGCATTCATAGGATCAGAGGATCTTGGGAATGTGTTAGGAGACACTTGAAACCTATTGTGGGAAATAACAACACTCTGGTTTCACCATTCATGCAAGCCACTACTAACTGAATACCTTAAAATTATAATAAAGTTATTGTCTATTGGTGCTAGTCATGGAAGATATCTTATATTTCATTGTTTAGAATCTTTGATATCTTAATATTGTAATATAGTATATCAAAATAGAGGAACCTTTTACTACTTTCACTACTTGGGATGTATAACTCTCCATAACTACAGGATATATAACCTCTAACTATATAATATATAAATTTTCTGCTAACTCTAACAAAGCACTCTATATACTCATTAATTACTTAACAAGAAGAGTGTTCAATATTTAAATGTCAACCCAGGGAATTCTATTATTTCAAAGGAAATTAGCAAAGTATATGCATAAACATTTTCAGATGTTTATAAGTAAAATGAAAATCACTCATTTCTAATTACTTCTCAACCAACTCATCTCCCTATAAGAAAGAAAAATAACATTACCCATCTAGGAATTAAAAATAAATTCTATTTCCTATGATGCTAATCTTAAGGTTTATGATCTAAGGAGAAATCCTCCTAGAATTACTTTTGCAGAAAATGGAAGTCAAATTGACCAAATAAGAAATATCTCTACTCAATAACCAATCAATCAATTCATCAAAGAAAATGTCTTATCTAATCAGGAAAACTCTAGAAAGATAAATAACACACACAACATAGGAATCAAGCAAGTCTATAATAGTTACTAAAACACTTATGCATAAAAAGAAAGATTACTACACAGTCAATTGCCACACCAAACCACCTACAACAATACAAAGGGAAACCAAATAATGCAATTTTTGAATAAATGCAGTTGCAACTAACCATAAAGATGTATCAAACTGAAATTAGACATAAAACATATATAAAATAATAAAGCATCTAAACTACCAACAAATCTGTTAGAAGATGAGCCCTAGCCCTCAAACAGAGATGTTGTCGAAAGATCACAAAGTTTGTAACAGATAAATACTGAGAATTGTCACTCCTTTATTAATTTGATAAAAAATGCAGTTATAGTTACAATCACTCTATTATCTCTTGCAATTTGTGAACCCTTGGCTCTCCCTACCTGCGTATACTTATACAAGATCAAATTTATTATGTTACATCAATTTCAGGAAACCATGAAGATATTTGATCTTCACGTTGCCGAATCATCAAGATAATTACAGCTAAAAATCTTGTTGGCCTCTTTCTCCTTCTTGTCTTGACCCACGGTTCAATAGTACCACAATACCAACAATAAACCACAATACATCATCTCGACAGAGTAACTCTATTGGAAACACCAGCAATCCAGGTGCAGTCTCACCTGAGATATCTAATGGGTAAGTTCCAGAACCATGTTTTTGTAGTTGGCGAGGGATGATAGTCCCTTGGTGTGCAACCAAGGCGCTCAACAAAGGCACTTGGATGGTTGGATGACCCCTGCGCAGCTGAGCACAACTATATGTCAGCACACACAACACGCCCTGGCCTTTATCCCTAACAACTGGTGCAACTCGTGCAACACAGTTGAGTCCTTGATCTTAACAGATTACTGTGACTTATACTTTACCTAATGACATAATCAGAGATGTAATCACATACCCTAATAATGCTATAGATACTCATTCATTCCCTGAGCTAAAGACCAATATATATATATATATGCTCTGACATCACTTTAACAATTATTCATTCATGGATACAATATGGTATCATGCATTTAACAGTAAATCATCAATAGACAGCAAACAAATAGCAATCACTCGCATTCACATCCACAACATCAATCAATCATTTAAACATAGGAAATAACATGGAAACCCATCAGGGAAAAACCACCAAGGTGCTCTTCATCTGGCATGAGAAATGGATATAGCACCTTGCAGTATGCAACTTGCAGACTGATCTTATGATATGTCTTTCTGACTCTTTCTTTCTCTCTTGTGCTCTGGTTTATTTTTCTATCTACTCCTATTGATCCGCACATAGCCTGGATCAACTCTTTTATATACTATCTACGCACTCAGTTGCAGATTCCTTCTACTCAGCGGTCTGCGCACACAGTCACAACACCCATAGCTCAACAACCTCCTACTGGTACTAGAATCCTCTCTTAGTCTTCTCTTCCTCTACTCTAACTCGAAGAACAAAAAAATTGGTGTCCTTATTTATAGACAATCAACAAGTAATCAATAGTAACAAAAATAATCAATGGCCACCGCCAACTACTAATAGCTCAACGGAAAAATCAACAATAACCAACAACCGTTACTCAGACCAGGTTCTTCTTATTTATACCTTCTTATCAGACCAGGCAGGGTCGTCTACATACTTCTTATCAGTTACAAGTCATGATCATTCATCAAACAGGCTGTCATAGACTGACATAGGGCACTATCAGCCTGACTTACAAAATATTCCTTCATGCGTGCATGGTTGCAAGCTTACGTAGTGATCTTCATCTGTCACGTTTTGGTCGTTATCACCTGTGCGCTTTCCTACTTACCTTTCCTCCACTGCGTGCGTGTTTTTCCCTTCTATGTTGTCCCTTTGAACCCTTTCTATCATGCATGCGAAGTATCTTCTTTTTATTGCACACGAGTTTCTATATTTGCTCCTTTCCTAGCCCAACAGGCCCCCAACACTCACATCTGGCTCGTCCTGAGCCACTAAGAAAAAACAGACACGTCGTCAAAATTTTTTGCTTCAAAACTTAGTGTTCTTCCCACAAAATTTTACGCCTCCGGCACTAACTGCACCGCAGGACCAACCTTGTCCTAGAATTCCTTCACCATCTGTTGCATTCTCGCAACTTCGTCTAATACCTCTTCTTCCTGTGTGGCCAATTGCTCTACTCAGTCAAAACTAATATGTTCCGATGGACCTGCATCTGCTGAATTTGTCATAGCCTCAATATTTTGCTTCAGTGAATGAATAATACTTGTGATGCATGCTGCTTTTCACTGATGCAGTTCAATTTCTGCTTCTTAGGCCCATTCTCTATCTTGAAGAGCCTAGACCTCCTGCTGCGGTCTCTTGAATTTAGTCATCTTGGATATTTTCTAGTGGAAGGGTAGATTCTTCATATATTATTTCTCTGTTGCTATTTTCTCTTCAGCTACGCGTCTGTTCGCCCTTATGCCTTCAACAGTTGCATCCTCCATCAGTGCTTCCCATACCGTGAAAACGTCTTCTAGTGTCTTTGCGCACGATGTTTCTCCTTGCTTTATTTTTCTAGCAGCCTTAGACTCTTATTTTCTGCATTCTTTGATATCCTCAGGAGATGTGCTCGATACCTGTCTAGCGTGCAGTTCCTGAACCTACTTTTTTATATCCTGCGCAATCTTATCTAGCCTGGTCACCTTAGTTGTTGAGTCTTCATCTTCCTGAATTGCCTCAAAGGGGAACTCTGCGATGGCAATCTTGATTGTCTTTTCCAACATGAAACAGTTTTCCTCACGTGATATTATTTCCTGCTCCCTTTCCGCAATAAGGTTGGCGCACCCCCAAAGTTCTTTCTTATGTTTTTCCTTCAGTAGGGCCTTGCGCACCTTTTCCTTCCTTTGTTGTTTTGTTGCTTGATATGAAACAACATTTTCTGTAAACTGCATTTCCATTGCGGCTGCCTGCTTTACTTCGTAGACTTCGCTCAGGGGCAGCCTAGAGAAGTCTAACTGAAGTGTGGAAAATTTGTTTACCATATTATCAAAGGCACTCGAGCTTGTTCCAGTTTCTAGTGCACTGGTTTGGATTGTCACCTTGATGGGCTGCAATAACACTAGTGCTACTACTTGGATATTGGAGTCGACGCTATATGTCTTAGACTCAAAAGTGGCTTTGACATCACTGATCACTTCTATCAATTTGTTTAAATGTCTCCCCACTTACTCTGCTATGCTTGATTGTTGCATCTTTAGACTAGAAAGGCTATCTTGCATGACTTTAGAAATAGTTGCCGGTATCTCCCCCACATTGTCTTCTGTCAGAGTGTTTTTGTTCGCTGTCTTGCCTGCTTTTTGCTTCTTGCGATGTGGTTGTCCTTCTTGCTGATTGGTTTGTGTCTAGGTTTGTTCAGTCTCTGGGCTTGGTGTGTGCTAGAAATCACTTTGATCCAAGGTCTGGGTATCCTTTTCATCTTGCTCTTCCTCATATTTCGTCTTATTCTCCAATCTGTTTCCTCCTGCATTCCCTTCATCATGAGCTTGCTGTACCGATGGGTCTTTTTCATCCTATCCTTCTGGCAGGGGCTCTGCCAGTGGGTCGTGCCATTCCTCCAGCCATAGGTTGATGATTGCATCCACATCCTCATTTGTCACCATGAATCCAGCATGGTGCACTTGTCTAGCCGTGTCTCTCGTCGGCTCCAAAATGATGTTGTGTACTCCAACTGTAAATTTGATAAATGTTGCATACCTGTGTACTGTCGCAGCGTAGATTCGATGGGATCAATGAATAGTGTCATGCAATTTCTCTATATGCAAGAAGAACTCAATATTGTTGTCTGTCTTCCTTATTGGGTCCTCCTTGTCCATCCATAGTTTTTGATGCCTTGAACCATGGCAAGGGAGTGGGACATCCATGTGCACATAGTCGAGTGGGTTGGCCCATAGAGTGAATGAAATCAAAATGAGCAGCCACGAGTAATGGAACTTGTGAGTGGAATCCAGCTGGGCCTGTGCGGCATCATCGATCAGCTCATTGAGCAAGTATCATGACCAATTGAATTCTCCACCCAGCGTGCATAGCTCTACAAGTTCGACCGTCACTGTCGAACACTGATCGGACCGCATCTTGGGTAACAATTTGCATGATAAGATCTGTGCAGCAAACCACACACTTCTATTCTGGATCATTCGAATGAGGTAGCCCCTCTTTACTCATTTCAAGTTCATTCTCCGCTTGATCTGTTTGGTATCCTTTCAGGCCAAGTAAGGTGCAGGATCGTGGCCTTTGTTTGGTAAGCCTGTGATCACCGAAATCAGCTCGGCATTGACCAAGTATTATTTATTAAGCCACAGCAATCCCCTATGAAAATATACCAGCAACTGCTTCATGTACGTACTAACCTATAAATTGTGGCCAAAATGGGGCATGAACAATAGGTTAAGCAAACCTGAGTGGCCAACTCCTTCAACCCACTCCATCAGCATGAGTACTTATGCTTGACCTGGTTCGTCCTGGTTCAAGATCAGGCATTCCACTATCTTTAGTGCTTCCTGAAGTCAAGTGTCAAAGTCTTCAAACTTCAGCTTGGCCAACTTGGGCACGGTATAAAACACTAGGGAAACACCATTAGGGATCCACAGCGCTAACAAAGTTGTAGGAGTTTCACTGCCTGGGCATCGGCTCTCCTTTGCCGAACATAATATGGAAAATTCTTATCAGCTGGCTCTGCATCCAGACCTCTTTGTGGTGATGAGTCTTCTTCCATGTGGTCATCCGCCTTCTCATTCTCTTGGTCCTCTTCTAAGGGCCTTTTTGTATGATCATCGAGAGGAGAAGCAATCTTTTTGTGTTTCTTTGTCTATAGGAGTATGGATGGTCCTCCAATTGCTGGCTCACTGGGCTGGCTCAGCTCCATACTAGGTGGTCTCTGAGCTAGAGTAGGAACAACACAGGATGCTGACATTAGAATTGTAGGATGACAAGCTGCATTGACATGCTTCTTCCATGTTCTCTCCATTGGATTAGTCTCGGGTTGTTGCCGCAGTTGTTGTATCTCTGGGGATTGGATCTCTTCTTCAATGGGGAAACCAGAAATAACAGTTGCATCTGATGGCTCACTGTCATTGGGAATCTCAATTACCATGGGCATTCACTTAGTTCAACAGGGATGACAGGGTTTGGCTCTGTAATCTCTTAGCTCTGGTTCTTTCTAGCGTACTCTGGTTGTAAAAGAATTCTTATTGGTGAAGCCTTGCATTTATCTCTGCCGACATGTTGTGTAGCTAACATGCATCAGGAGGTTAGGGTCTAATCCATCACATGGGATTCTTGGTGTTGCGTTCAGCCCTTGAGTTGTTAACTTGAGTGATGCACTATCCCTGTCAAGACAGTTATGAGAAATCCGTCAGATGTGAGCTTACAACACGCCGTCATTTTCCTCATCTTGCATCGAATTAATTACACTTAGCTGTTACAGCGACATAAATCTCTGCCGGATATTCACATTTTAATGTTGGCTAGCCTGTTATTTCCACTTTTTGGATTTCTCTCCGCCTTTGTATTGCACATTCCACTTTTCCATGCATTTCATCGCTTTTTCCCTATGCTTTGCACTTGTTCCATCGCAGATGTGCGACAGATCCATTTTTACGTCTTTTGGACCTTCTGCAAAAATTTTCTCTCTCTCTTTTTTTCAACGCAGTTCTAACCTAGGATGTTATGACCATCGTCGTATGGTTTTAGGTGACTACCATTTACCATACCCGCGACATAGGTACTGTCGAGCTTTTGATTTTTTACTGCACCCGTGCCAGTGATGTGCGTGACCATATATGGTCCTAGCCAATGCGTCTTTAACTTGCCTAGGTGTTTGAAAAATTTGTTGTCATACAACAACACAAGTCCTCCAACTCCGAAGGGTTTAACTCGAATGTGGCGACCATTCCATGCTTTTTGTCACTACTTCTCAGCTGTCTGGTGGAATCTTGTGAGAAAGCATTCTTCTTCCATTTGCACTAGTTGTGTCAGCCTCTGCTTGAGAGCTTCTCCTTCAGTCATCTCTGTTAGCACAGCGATTCTCAAACTTGGTACAATATATTCCATAAAGCAACATATTTTCCATATACTAGTCTGAATGGTGTGTGCCTTGTTAGTATACAAGTTGTGCAATATGCCCGCAGCACGGCTGATACTTTTTTATCCCAGTCATCTCGACACACGTTACATACCTTGGTCAATGCATTCTAAAAAATATTGTTGAAAGCTTTGACCATTTGATTCGCCTGAGGGTGATAGGGAGTTGTCCTCTTATGCTGGATCTGAAATTCTGCAGTCAACTCAACAATTACTTTGTTAACAAAATGCATACCTTGGTCACTTAGCAGTATCTTTGGACAACCAAATATGGTAATGACATTTTCAAACATAAACTTTTTCGTTGTCACAGCGGTACAATATTTAGCAGGCGCAGCTTCAGTCCATCTTGTTAAATAATCTGTCGTAGTGATGATGTAGCATGTACTAGTTCTCTTTCCTAGCGTGTTGATGGGTCCAACAAAATAAACTTTCCATTTGTCTAATGCTTGAATGGTTATCTATGGTGCAAGTGGCATCTCATCGCAGCGCGATGGTTTTCCTGTCCTTTGACAAATATCACAGCGCTTGCAGAATATTTTATTATCCATTGTATGGTTGGCCACCATAATCCTCCTACAATATCTTGTGCACTATCGCTTTTCCGGCATAGTGTCCTCCTACGACACCATCATGTGCTTCACTCATAACCCAAGGTTGTTCATAGTCAAAGACATAGCAATGCAGTACCTTATATGAACCCAACTTATATAGGTGTCCCACGATGAACGTATAATCAGCAACTTTGACAACCAAGTGTTTCTTCTGATTAGTTGACATTCCTTCAGGTGCATATCCTATACTTAAGAAGTGAATGATGGCATTAAACTCATGATTCTGGTCGTCCATCATGTGGATCGCAAATAGTTGCGGATCTGGCAAGTTATCTTCCAAGCTGGTTGGTTCTTCACCACTTTATATCCTTGATAGATGATCTGGTCCAACATTCAATCGACTGAATTTAACTATGAACTCAAAATCGAACTCCTGAAACAAGAGAAGCCATCTACAGATCTTCCCCCCCAACACTGAATTGTTGACTAGGTATTTCGGTGCTGAATGGTCAGTGTACATCTAAAAATGTCCACCCAATAAATAGTGTCGAAATTTCTGACCATTGCAAGGCCTTCTCTTTCTGTTGTCGTGTAGTTCTTTTCTGCTATTGATAGTTTCCTGCTTGCAAAATCAATAGGATGGTCAAGCGCACCCTCTCCCGGTTGCGTCAAGCCTTTATGTCGAGCGTGACAAATGATGCATCGACATGCACATGGAAGTCCTTCTTCCATTTCGAGAATTCCAGTATTGACATAGTTTCCATTGCAGTATTCAACTTATCTAATCTTTCCTGGCACTCTATCGTCCACTGGAACTTTGCGTCTTTCTTCAATAGTTTCTCCATAGGTGCACTAATCGTTGCATATCCTCATATAAACTTTCAGTAGTAGCCTGTATGTCCAAGAACTAATATGAGTTGTGTGACTGATGTAGGTGGTGGTAATTCTAGGATAATCACAATATTTGGCGGGTCGACCAAGATACCGTCGCGACATATGACATGACCCAACAACACTCAAAATGGTGCACAGAAAATATATTTCTTAGAATTAAGCGCAATCTGATATTGGCGACAATGGTCCAAAATCATGCGCAGACTCTCGATATGGTCTCTTACTAGGCTAAGCACAGTCCAATCATCAAAGTATACCTCAATAAATTTATGAATAAAATATTTAAAAGTAGAGACTACTATTCTAGAAAAAATAGTAGGTGCATTCTTGAGTCCAAAGGGCATTACCGTATACTGGTAGCATCCCCATTCAGTGAGGAAGGTTATTTTGTGGCGATATTCCTTCCCAATTCTAACTTGATGATAGCCCAAAAAGCCATCAGTAAATTAATACATCTCTTTCCCTCCAACACTTTCAATCACTTCATCAATAAATGGTGTTGGGAATGGATCGTGCAAGCATGCGTCACTTAGTTTCCTTAAGTCGACACAGATCTTGACTTCTCCTGTTGTCTTGTTATCTTGGATCACTATAGGGATGATCCACTCTGACTCCTCAACTGGTTCAATAATTCCAGTGCCGAGCATATGATCCAGCTCTATTTTTACCATTTCTTTATACTTGGGTTTCATCCTATATGGTTGTTTCTTACTGAGTTTAGCATCCGGTCGCAGGGGTATTTTCATCTCCCCTAATTATCCCACTATTCCCTTCATCTCCGATAAGTTGGTTGGGAATAGGTCCTAATATTCATGCAACAGATACATGATCTTTGCAACTGTCTCTTCCTCCCAATAATCTCCTATATTGGCGAACTTTGGGTTGTCTAATGACCCAATGTTTACTTTCTTAATTTTTAGTAGTTTAAAGAATTGGTCACTTGAGATACCACTTCCTTCGAATGCATGAGTTCCTTCTGACTTTGGTATGTTTATGTTTGGTCAGATCATCATCTGGATCTCCAGCTAGATTGTAGCAAGCCATCCATTTCTGAACGGTCGCACTACACTGGTGAGAGTTAGCCTCGTCAACATGGATCTTAGGAAATATCGTCTCCTTTATCACCCGAAGCACAACATCAACTGTAGGGTGCTCATCAACAAATTCAAATGTATGTGCAAACTGCTTAGCAAGCTCTTCCCACTCTTGGGTTTCTTGTCGCAATTCCATATATGTATACCAGGTTTTAGGTGTCATTTCCAATGTATGTACAAAATGATGTACCCACTCCTACCTTGGGTATTTTGTAAATGCGATGTGAGAATGATTAAGATGTTCCACAGGATTTCCTAACCCCGAATACTTATGTTTTACCAGGGTGATCTCTTCTCTGAATATGTATTCCATCACTCTTCTACACTATGGCCAGTTTGTTATAGACTTCTTATGCGCACCCCACCATATAGAGAGCATAGCTTTTAGGGCATGATCTAGCACAGAAAAGTGCTACAATTCCATTACAAGTCCTTCAAACTCATTTAAAAAGGTTGCAAGGTTAGGTAAACCCTCATAGGTGGGTAGTTCACGCAGCTCATTCTCCACCTGTCGCACGTACCTGGTAACTCTCATGCACCTCCTCATAGAGACTTCATGTAGTTTGTTCTGTCAATTCTCCAAATCTTCCCCTGAGTCGGATGTGCAGGAACTAGCACTCTTCTAGATCAGGTTCCCATCTGTTGTCAGGTTGATGTAGTCCTTTTGTAGTGAAGTAATATTGTATATTTGGTTGAGGTAGTCAGCTTGTCCATCATTATATACAGGCTCGATGTATCTTTTTTCTTCTAACGAGTCAATGGGAAACACCACTCTGATCTCATTATCTTTGAATGAGAGGATCCTCTTCTTGAATTTTATAATAGTTTGGTTTTCTATAGACCAATCCATCCCCAGCAATGGAGGATATGGGTTTGTGTCATCAACAATATTAATGACCTCAAAGTACACAAATGTGCACAACCCTTCAACGTCGACGGGGACCCAACTCAAGCATCCAATGGGTAGGACCTTTGCCTAATTTGCAAGTAGCAGCTAGACAGGAGATCAGTCCAGGTGTGGCTTGCCCATACTTTCCCAGGTTTGTCTTGTTAAGATATTGACATCAGAACCTAGGTCTAAAATGAAGAATCCATGTCATA
This sequence comes from Pseudotsuga menziesii, assembly GCA_001517045.1. Lineage (NCBI taxonomy): Eukaryota > Viridiplantae > Streptophyta > Pinopsida > Pinales > Pinaceae > Pseudotsuga > Pseudotsuga menziesii. Next base: position 624,972 of record LPNX010599792.1, on the reverse strand, counting down.
GTCACCTATCTACACAGTCGTTCTTAACTCACGGCTATTTTTGAACTTCTTTCTCACTTTATTAACCTTCTTTTCAGGTCGTGGTTCTATGGGAGTCTCTTATATCATTGCTTGCAGTTCTACAATATCATCTTTATCTTGTATTAGCGTTAAGCAACTTGACAAAAACGATCTAAGCTTACTAACCTTTTGTGGGACATTCTTCTGAAATATGCGCTAAAATCGTTCAGCCATTTCCTTTACTTCTTTTGATGTCGATGGTTCCATCGACTCTACAAACTCTGTTCATACCTCTAAGAATACTTTCTTTTGTTCCTGGACATCAAATGATATTTTCTTCTATGTCGCAGGTTGTACCTATGGTTGTAGTTGTTCTTGTGCTTTATCCTGATCAGCTCCTATCGGCAGCTCCTCCTCATGTTATGATAGCAACATTCGAATCTCTTGGTTCAGCCGCAATCATCTGAACATTCATGTTAGGATTTGGGTTTGCATTCTACACAGGGTTAGGTCCTGCGATGGTCCTTACTTGCCACTTTGAGATCAACTGAGGACATTGCTCCACATTATGGTCCTATCCCATACAGTATGAACATGTCTTCACAAGTTCTAACCAATCTCTAGTGTAGTGACCCTGTTGTCCACAATTATAGCATGTAAGTTGGCCTCTTCCTCTACCAAATCCTCCTTCCCCACCTCTTCCTATGAAGTTTCCACCACCCTTCCCTACGGGTGTGGTTGCTGCGGTGGGTATTGGTTCTATTGGTAGTGTGGTTGGTAGTGATTTTTTTGCACGTACAGCTATTGAGGCATGTACTGAGGTTGATACTAATTTTGGTATTGATTGGGTGGGAATTGTGTAGGCTGATATGATGCTTGCACTGGTTCATCCCAAGCCAACCCCTCATTTTTCATTAAGTAAGTGTTGAGCATTTTTTCTTTCAAGAGCTGGAATGTTCTGCAATATTTTTCTTCATGTCCTACTGAATTAAAAAACTTACAAAAAAGATTTGTTGGGATACTCACAATCTTCTGTAGGTATAGGAACTCCTCGTTACGATGCCCTCTAGATTGGAAATTACGACACCATGGTAGTCCTTGGCCATTTAATGGGTTTGGTGCACCTAACACAATATATTTCATGAAGGCTGGATAGTTATCCTTAGTGTGTGCATCCATTCTGCACTTGGTGCACCACAAATATTCTTGTGCTTCCTTACCCTTCTTGATGTCTTGTAGTTGTATCGTCAGATTGGCCAATAGTGACTGAATCTGCACCATTCCTGCAGCACTGTCACCAATGGGTGAGGTTTCTAACTTCATCGCCAACTCTAGTGCTTTTGTCTGTGACTCAATATTTGGTTGCATCAATAGTCCTTGGATGCATGGTAATAACGCGACAATAAACCACTCTTTATGTTGTACATCCGATATTTGGAAGCTCACCTTGGCCATCAAATTTTTAAACCGTTGGTCAAAGTCCCATACTGATTATCCCAATGCTTTCTTTATCTCCTTGATCTCAGTAATGCACTGTGATTCAGATTTAGGTTTTCTAAACTCAAATATCATTGCAGCTTTGATCTCGTCAAGGGTCTTCTGCAGTGTTTCGACTGGTGTGGCACATAACTTCATAAACCAATATAGCGCATGACCCCTCAATGTCATGATCATTTATGCCTTCTTTATGTCTGCATTATGGACTAACTGAACCATCCAAACAACTTCACAAAGGAACCAATGTTCCTCTAGACCTTCTACACCATTTCCAATGAATGTGGGTAAGCGAATTTTTTCCCTAGCCATTGAGTTGGCGTCGAGGTTCTCTGGTAAATGGTTCAAAGGAGGTGAACCTTATTTCCTTCTAGTCGCAGTACTAGCACTATCGGTATTATTAGTCCTTTGTGGGGATGAGAATCTTGATCTTGTCTTCGGTGATACCCCTGGTGTGATGTAGTTGCATCCTGATCTTGGTGTCTCTATAGATTCTTCTAATTCCTCTTCTTCTTTCAATATTGGGCTATAGTCCTCCTCTTCCTCACAAGACCCTTCATCTTCGTGCGACCGATGTTTTTGTTCTCTCTCCTCGAACAGACTAGGATTTTGTCACCCTCTTTAGGTCTTTCTTCTTTTCCCTAATCTAAATCTCCTTCCACTCCTTAGGAATCTAGCTTCTAGTTCAGGTTCTATGCTTCTTGGGAACATTTCAACTCACCCTCTCCCATTTTCTTAAGAGGTTGTCTGCAGCATAGCCTCCCTCATGGGCACGTGACTCAAATACTCAACCGCAAGATACCCTTCTCATAGATGAGCATTTTAATCCATGTACTAATAGATAGAAAATATATTATGCGGGGTCCTTGGAAAAAATTTCTTTTAGCCTCACTATATGAGGTTATAGTATCTATGGCAAACTCAGAAATCAACAGCTCTAGGTATAGTGTTACTTACATTGGTTATCTCGCAGACCAACTAATCATTCCATTTGACAGGTTCTTTCCTCGGGAACGTCGGTTGTCCGATCACCAATCTTTACAACCACTCGTATAGTATAACAGGGAACTCTGCAAAGAATATCTCATGGATATTAGAGTATATGTACTTATCCACCCACTTTTCTGCACTCAACCGTGATCCTATGCTCTTCTCTTACATGAATTCTAGCGTTTTAAAGTCCAGCCAATATTCTATCTGTTTCTTCGTTGGGTGCCACAACATTTTCCTTGTCTCAATCGATTAAGGGTCCCGACAACATAACCATTTATTGGCCTCTTTCTCCTTCTTGTCTCAACCCGCCATTCAATAGTACCACAATACCAACAATAAATCACAAGACATCGGCGAGACATAGTAACTATGTCAGCAACACTTGCAAGACAGCCGTAGTCTCACCCGAGATATCTAATGGGTAGCTGCCAAAACCATGTTTTCACAGTTGGCAAGGGATGATAGTCCCTTGGAGAGTGGCCAAGGTGCTCAACGAAGGCACTTGGATGGTTGGACGACCCCTGCATGGCCGAGCAAAACTATATGTTAGCACACGCGACACGCCTTGGCCTTTATCCTTAACAACTGGCGCAACTCGTGCAACGTAGTTGAGTCCTTAATATTAAAAACTTACTATGAATTATACTTTACCTAATGACATAATCACATACATGTGTTACAGAGAGAAATTCATATGGCTTCGGGTACCACAACAGACAGCTTGACTCCATAAATCAATCATTTCCAATATGCAAGAGAAATCAAACATCTAACACTAAAGGATCAGACCTCGTACCTTATTCCAGATGGTTGAAGTAGATACCCGTTGAGTTTTCCAACTTCAGTTGGAATTGATGAATTACTTCCTCAACAACATGTAAACAAGACAAGCATACTATATATATTGGTGTTAGATCTACTCTAGCATATATAATCAACAATGTATAAGCATTTGAAATCATCCATGGATAAAATATTCATTCAAACATACATTATTGTACAAGAAAATATATTTCTATTGATATAAAATCAGAGATTACAATGAATACAACCTCTATCGGCACGTCTGTGAATCAAAGAAATTGAATCCCCCATTTGGGCCTCCACCACCTCAATTCTTCATCTCTCGATAGTAATCTCACAAGAAAAAGGCAAGCTTGGGAAGAACACCAAAGTGCTCCAAGGGACAAAGGGATGCAGACTCAAGCACAAGTTCTAACAACAATGGACTATAATTTCTTTGCTCTCAATTCTCTCAAGCCTTCAATGTATCCAAAGAGTTCCTTATATAGCATTTCAATGGGGTAATGAAAGGTCCAATCCGAGCGATCTCAAGGCATATGGAAGGCCAAGAGGCAAGTGAGTCAGATCCATGTCAAGGAAAACTCCAAAAGGATTTGGATTTTGTACACATCCCGATGTACGTGGTTTTAGGGGTCAAACCCACGTATATACGCAATAAGGGGTTTAAAAGTTGCGTATAGCAATTTTCACATGTTTTTAGGGATGGTCTAGGAAACATCAAAGGACAAAAAAAGGTCCAAGGGGTTTAAGGAGTCTATAGAGGGACAGGGGAAGGCCATACAAGTGTGATTCACCTAGTGTGGTAAAGCCAGCTATTACAGATGCCCCCTAATGTGTGAGGTCAGAGGGGTCATACGATGGCTGAAATACATTATAAGTCCATTCCATAAGTGGAGTGATGAAGAATCCCAAATGGAAGACCAGCCACCCAACCAGCATAGTACAATGATACAACTCTACACATAACTGCAAATACATATAGTAGTCCCGGATACATAAGAGTACAATGGCCATGAATAGGCATGATACAAAACATCACTTAAGTGGTCATCGCCACATACAATATACATAGATCAGAATCTCCATGATGAAGATATACAAAGGATCATGATCTCCACAATGGTTGAAGATATACAATGGATCAAGATCTCCATAATAGCTGGAAATGTCTGAAATATACTGGAATCAAGTCACGAGAGTTGAAATCTCATGAACACTGGCACGATCAAGGAGGTAGAATATAAGAGATGCCACCAATCTAGATGGTCTTCTACACAAACCACTATGAGTACAAGTCCTACTATGTGAATAGAGGTGTCGAGGTTGAACATAGTAGTACATCGTCTGATTACCAGTCATTGATGTATACCGTTAACAGACATGAGATCACCCACCGATAATGACAATGGGAATCAAGGTACTTAGAGTGCAAACTAACAAGTGCGAATAGATGTGTTGAGGTCAAACACTTGAGAGGATCCATCAATCAGGGGACATTAATGTATTCCCAAAAACTGTCGTTGGTGAGAGAACCTATCACTGATGACTGCAAGTCTCAAGGCACTCAAAAATGACTCTGGATTCCAATCCCAGAATAACTGATTTGAAGTCGATGGGATGAAATCCCCTGGAAGGAGGGCATCAAGGCATCCCCCATCATCCAACACGAGGTACTTAACAAAGCTATATAATGTGGAAGGACTTGATCATAAGGTGCACGAACCAGTAACTGTCTCGGGAATGGCCGACATGCAAAGTCAAGATGACTAAGTAATGGCCGACTCAGGTTTCAACCTCCTTTGAACAAGAGCATAACGGTGAATGGTGACTAAATGAAGGCAGCGCAGACTCGATATACAAAACTGGGACATCTCTGCGACACAAGAGGCATCGACAAAGGCTCCATGGGGACTAGAAGATTAACCAGTCAATGGAGATAAACTCAGATAAACGAGTACAACTCCTAAATTCAAACTATAAACCCAACCAGCATATGTGATATACAGTGCTCTGTTCGAAGGAGACACAACTCGACTACTGCCAAAAGATAACATCTTTTCTTGTCCAGCTTTTTGGTTTTTTAAATTTTTTTTGGACTTTTTCAAATATTTAAAAAGCTTGAAAAAGAATAAAATGGCTTTATAGTTACAGAGTAGGAGGAGATGAGTGTCATATGGGAAAAGAAACTAGTTCCAAGCAGTGGAACATACATATGCTCAATGCAAGGATACCTGTGTAGGATAACGACACTCGAGGGAAAATCCCCTCCCAGTAAAATAGGGAATCAAGCTGCAAAGGATATATGAAATGGCTTTGCATGGCTAGACATGAGACAAGCTCGGGCTAAATGGCTGAAACTCAATGTCAGGGAAGCTAGCGTAAGGCTCAATAAGGCAAGAAAAGCTCATGATAATGCAATTACAACTTGACATAAGGGAGTCCTGAGGGAAATAGGCCAGCAAAAGATCAAGAGGAGTATGAAGCTCTTGCAAAATGTCATGGCAATACTATACAACAGACTCTCACACCCTAAGGGACAAAATGTTGGCATGGGCACCAAATGCAAATAAGACGCTAACAGGGTACCCATGTAAGGTGAAGCTCTACCACTCATATCATGCCACTTCTAAAACAACAAGAAGGTTCCGTGACATAATAGAGTGGTTCCGTACCTAAGGCTATAATGAAACGGTCATAAGGTCATGAAAAATGCAAATGGTGATGAAACCTAACCTATATGCCAGTTTAGACATGATACTTGAAATCGACACGAACGGGTCAATCCAACGGCCGAAATGGTGCTCAAAAAGGTCTCCTACATCATAAATTAGTCCAAAAACAGTACAAAAGGATTAGAAATGGTCCAAAATATAAAAAAAGGGGGTAAATATTTTCAAAATTTTGAAAAATTTCTATAAATAGTAAAAAATTCAAAGCATTATAAAACATTTGAAATTTTTACCCATTTGAGCTCAGAACTTCAATAGTGAATTCTAGGAGATCCAGCTGGCGGAATCCACTACCATTTTTTCTAGGTACTTACCCATGCTCTACTCTTTCATTTTGATGCAAATTTTGTCAAATTCCATGGTGTATTTAGGATTCTAGGCCAGTCTAAGATGTGTTCCATGGCCCACATAGAAATCGAGGGTTTTTCTGCGTATAGGGATGGATATACGCGGAAAACACCCTCAAAGTCGCGTACATACGCGACTGTTTAGCAAACAGTTGCATATGCGACTGCGCTCAATGATTTTTAAGTGTTCTAATGGACAAAACTCAAATTTTATGTGCAGGATGGTCCTAGAATGGAGAGAACGTGAACATGGTGATGTAGAAGAGGCACTAAGGGCAGATCTAATGGCTCAACAAGCGTTACATGCATGTGGGCTTTACAAATTTTGGTTTCTTGGTGGCTTAAGAGCCAAACTAGGACTATTGCAAATGTTAGTGGACTACTGGGATCCAGACTCAGAGTCATTCGAGATAGATGGGATATCCCTCACCATAGAAGTGGAGGACATATATTTTATTACTAGACTTTCCCGACGGGGGGAAGTGGTGCACCTACGCTCTCGTGGTCCCGGAGGTGGCCTGACTATAGATGAGTACATTGCGGTGTACTGCAATTCGGACATGGAGAAGGTGGGGAATAAGATCCCAACTAACTCCATACAAGTGCTAGGCCTAAAGGCCATCCTACTGACACTGGGTAGGATAGTAGTCTTAGCTTCACTCCACCAGGCCTCGTGGCCTCTGATGTTCTATGTAGTGGAGTGCATGAGACCCACTGTGTACGATTGGAGCACTGCGCTACTGGGAAAACATGAAACACTAGCTCACTGAGTACAAGATGGGTAGAGTGCAAAACTTCGGTTTCAGCAGCATACTAAGCACATTTTTATTTGAGCATGTTCCAAGATTGAGCCCTAGAGTTGACGTTCCTCTACACGGGGTTCGAGATCTGGCCCAACGGCGTTGGGCGGATGCGATGCACAAACTGGGTGGAAGTAGGGTATCCAACCCATATCTAGCTGATTTCTTTCCATGGTGGCGACAACAGATAGTTTCCATCGATGACTACCCCTATGCAGGGGTATATTTTCGGGGAGACTCGAACATGCCGCTACCACCAGGATCGGCATACGGTGACATTGGTAATGAATCTCGACCCTCCTTTTAAAATTTTTGAGTTATTTAATTTTTTGTGTTTTCTGATTATGTGGAATCAAAAGACATGTTTTTGGGTGACAATACATAGTGACATCTACCATATGCATCCAGATGTGGGACCATGGCATCCTGAAGGCTTCCCTCATCATAGATAGAGGGGAAGAGGAGACTATATCATGGGTGTGGATGCGGAGCGAACTCTCCAAAGCATTCATACCAACTTCGTGAGATTGACACACAGAGTACCCATGGTGCAAGTCGAGGACTTGCCTAAGGCCATGCAACGCTAGGTGGTGGGTGTACCATGAGCATGGGTGCAGCTATTTCGATAGCTAGCTAGAGCCGTAGTGACGTTCTGTGATCACAACCCCCCTCCTCCTCCATAGGCTTAGATACCTGGGAGTGATACCATTTGTACTACTGTGTATTTATATTTTGGTGGCTCGAGAGCCCCATTTTTGTATTATGACACTATGTATTACCACATTTTGGATGTTTATAAACATTTTTATAATGATCGATTTATTTATTTATATGTGTAAAAATTTTATGTTTGTGATGAGCTTACTGTCTATGAAGCAAATGCCAATCTAACACGTAGTTAGCATATGAGTCAGCAACTTGATTATTAATTCTTGGAACATGTATGTATGTTATATTTTCAAATTACCATTCTAATAATATCACACGTAAGAATCTTCTTAATAATGTCAGATCTCTAACATGGTACAAACCATTAAGCTGTGACACTACTAACTCCGAATCAAGACGTACCTCAAGAGAGAGAACGCCATGTAAAATGACATCCTGTAGAAGCTCAATAACGGCACTATATTCAACAACATTGTTTGAAGATGACCGTAAACATATGCCTCTTGAAGATAATACCTGACCCATATGAGTATAAATCACCCAAGCAGCAGAGGCTGAGTGTTGAGTGTGACGGCTTGGACAATTCGCGAATCCTATGAAGGTGGAAGATTCCATTGACATCTGCCAAAAGAAACGGAAACTAATCACAAACCCGATCACCATAAGAAAAATACCTACCTATGAAAAACTGTACATTAATATATAATAACCAGCCTTGGCTGAAAATCATGCATAGTAATTTTTGAGATAGAGCCCATTTCTAGGATCTGCCAAGGCCGTTCCCTCATAATCCACTAACTCATAAGTGCCCTTCTCTAACACACATTTAATGACTTAAGGACCACACCACATGGGGTTAAAAAAAATTTCCCCCAAGGGTTCTTTCGGTTGATCCCAGAAAAGGACCAAGTATCCCTCACTAAACCTCCTTGGATGGATAGACTTATCGTATTGGACCTTAATGCGACGCTTATTTACTTCTAGAGCCACCAAGGCATCTCGACGCTGCTCATCAACTTATTCTACATGGACCAAATTCTCCTCCAATGGTGAAGTGTCTGGTAAGAGTTCTATGGCTAGCTTCAAAGAAGGAATCTTGCACTCAACCAACAATACCGGCTCCACTCCATGTACAAGTTCATATGGAGAAAAACCCGTGGTAGTCTTAACAGCGGTTCTATAAGCCCACAAAGCAGGATATAACATAATGTGCCAATTATTCTTACTTTGTGCGATGGTTCGTTGGAGAATGGATTTGAGTGATTTGTTCACTGCTTCTACCTGTCAATTCACTTGAGGGTAGTAAGAGGAGGAATACTCTTTCTTATACCCTAACTTTGATGCCAACTCTTCCATCATACAATTCTGAAAGTGCGAGCCATGGCCAGTGACAAGCTCTTTCGGAATACCAAACCGAGTAATAATCTGGTTGAATACGAAGTGTGCAGCTGTCTCACCATTGGATTTAACTGTAGGCATAGCCTCAGCCCATTTTGTGAAGTAGTCAATAGCCACTATGATATGATGATGCCCCCCAGCTAAAGCTATGTTGCAATCCATAAAATCAAGCCCCCACTTAGTGAAGGGACCGACGGTGATGATGGGATGTAACAAGGCAGGTTTCGAGTGCATATTATGTGCAAACACCTAGCAAGGATGGCACCTCTTGACCACATCTACACAATCCTTAAAGATCAACGACCATAAATAACCTGCTCTTAATATTTTTTGGGCTGTAGAAAGCCCAGATAAATGACCACCACATGCCCCTCCATGGAAATCATTCAGCACTACCTCAGCCTCTTCATGAGTTAAACAATGACATATAATGGAATCTACCCCACGGTGGTACAAATTGTTATCCACTATGAGGTAATTTTTAGACACATGACATAACCGTCGTCGTTCATCCTGTGAGAGGTGAGTAGAGACCTTCAATTTTTGTAAATATATAATAATATCCCCATACCATGGGTCCAAAGTTGAGATTAATAAGATGTGCCCATCGATAAACGTATCTTCACAAACAAACTCCTCGGCCTCGCTTGGTAAATCTAATATAAGCTCCGCAAAAATTAACGATTTCTTCGATTTTGCCGAAACAAACTCGAGATTGAATTCTTGCAAGATGACAATCCATTTATTATATTTTCTCCCAATCATTCTTCGAGTGAGAACAAATTGAAATGGATTTACATGGGCTACAACCAAGGTCTGGCGAAGGAGAATATAATGTCTCAACCGTTGAACCACATGTACAGTAGCTAAGGCAAGCTTCTCAACATGGGAATAACGGATCTCCACGTCAATAAGATTCTGGCTCAGATAGTATATGACATGCTCTTGGAGCTCCTCATCCTCTTGAACCAAAACCATACCAATCATCTCCATGGACACGGCCACATAAAGTAGAAAATCACAGCTATAGTCTGGGGTACTAATCACCGGGGCCGATGCTAGGGTTCGCTTAAGCGCATCAAAGGACTCCTGGGCGCACTCATCCCAACAAAAGGTGGTGTCCTTTTTCAAAATACGCATAAAGCCTCTAGTCAAATTGGCAAAATTGACAACGAATCTTCATAAGAAGTTTGCCATGCCTTGCAAACATTGAAGATGTCGAATTTTTTTCGGGAGAGACAACTGAAGTATTGCCTCAAACTTCAAAGGGTTGACTCTTATACCCTCCTTGGAAACAATGAATCCTAATAAGTGACCAGAATTCACACAAAAGATGCACTTGTGAGGATTTAACCTGACCAAATAATGGCAGCACCTTTCGAATACTAATCTCAAATGATAGGAATGACGCATTGTCATATGAGAATGAGCAGTAAGGTCATCCAAAAACACTTTGATAATTGATTTGAGATCGTGGAAGATCAAGGTCATAGCCTGCTGAAAAGTAGCTCCGGCGTTCTTAAGGCCAAAAAGCATTTTTCGATATGCAAAGGTTCCCCAAGGACAAATAAATGCAGTCTTATGTTGGTCCTCAGGTTTAATTTGTATCTGATTATATACAAAAAATCCATCCATAAAGGAAAAAACCTCGCTACCCGCACACTCATCCAAAATCTGATCAATAAATGGTGTGGGGAAATTGTCCTTAGGATAGGCACGATTCAAATCATGGAAATTAGTACATATGCAGATCGTTCCCTGATTCTTATCAACCGAAACTGGATTTGAAACCCACTCTGTCAAGGGAACAGGATAGATAAAACTGACTTTCAACAATTTCTCTATCTCTGCCTTAATCGCAGGTGCTTTCCTAGGATTCATTGCACGCAAGCGTTGTCGAACATGCTTAGCATTGGGATAATTCTTAATCTCTTGTTCAACAATGCAAGGGTCGATACCTAGAATTTCATCGTAAGACCAAGAAAAGATATCATGAAATTATTTAAATAGCTTAATGTATTCTTGAATCTCAGCATGGGAACATTCTACCTCAATATAGACATTCTCTATCCTGCCAGGATCATGAGAGATATTGATAGGAATTGTTGGAGATATATTTGCCATGTTCCCATCAGCCATCAGACCAGGAGAGCTTAATGGAACCATGGGACTACCAATTATCTCACTAACAACCTCCCTAAATTCCTCATCCTCTAAGCGGTCAAGCTCGGAAAGAAAGTAAGATCTATGATGCAACTCTTCCCATGGTGGCTCAACTCCTGACATGGCATCAATAATCACTTCATCTAAAGGAAAAACACTATCAAGGCAATCATGCATGTGAGAAGACTGAACTACCCATGTAGGCAGCACATATGGTTCCTCCTCCTCCATCTGTGAAGATGAAGGACTAGGCTCTGCAACCCATCCAAGATTAGCTTGATAAGCTACCATGGTTGCAGGCAACGACACGTCTGTCATGATGGGCTCACTCAAAATATTCGATGTAGGAAGAATCCAAGGATCTTCCATATGACTCATGCGAAAAGACATCGATATCACAGATGTCGAAGCCTCACTAGACCTAGACCCTATCATAAGGATAGGTGTGGGACAACTAAAGCTTCCCATAAGGGATGGATACATGCCCACACCCTCACTCCCAGTTGCTGGCTGAGAGTGCTCTACAATTGGGATCGAAGCTCCCGAAGATGCGGTAACCGATGGATTATTGAATGATGTTTGATCAATCATAACTATCTTCCCATTAAATGGAAAGCATACAACGTGAAATAGTGAAGAAGCTACGGCTTGCATACTATACATCCTATTCCTACCCAGCAAGAGATTGTAGTCAAGGGGCACATCAACCACCTCGACCTCTATCGCAACGGTCTTCCCTCCCAAATGGACTTTAAGGGAAGGAAGGATTCCATGTAGCCTAAACGATCTCCCATCAAACATAGTCAACATGGTACCAGATTTAGACAATTGAGGGGAACCTAAACCCTTCCAACACGATAAAGACATCACAGAAGCAGCAGTACCTTCGTCAATCATAGTGCACTTGACAGTCATGTTAAGAAATTATACATGAATCAAAAGAGACACATAGTAAGGAAAGCAAGGCTGAAGTCCTACGGTTTCAAATTTAATCACGGAGGAATAATTATCATCATTCACACCAAGGGCAGAAAGCAAATCCTTCCTTCGCGAAGGACAACTCTGAAGTACTTCTAGTGCAGACGTTGCACAAGGAGTGTGGCCCAAATCCTTGACAACAGAATAGTTCTGGGCGGCTCGAGCATTAGGATTGTGCCCCGAACGCTTAAGGACTCCCTTAGGAATGCGATGTGCAACTTCAGGTTTATCCACATATTTTTCAATACACAAAGGAGTTCCTGGTGGATTAGGTTCCTTTCCTGGGTTGGGTTGTGATGAACCATAGTCCTTCACATGAGTCACAACCTTCGTAGCATGCACCATGTTAATGGAACCATGACCACTACCCTCTGGCGGATCTTGATCCCCACCAGACTCATCATGGGTCCTCGAGTTCATGTTTTGATTGTGAGGGAAAGGGTTAGTCAGCACAGCTGGGCCTTGCGCTAAGAATCTCAAGGCTTCATCAATACGAGGGCACAAGTAAGTGAGGTGATCTTCCTTACACAACTTGCAAGGAAATTTAACCTTACGTTTAGGTTGCTTGTCTCCCCCAGCATTACAGGAATTCTTGTCATTAGTGTTAGCATTTTCATTCCTATTCCCACCCTTACAATTATTCTTACCCTTATTTCTATTCCTTTCGGGTTGCTGATTACCCTTCTAGTCCGACGATTGTACCGAAAGCACACTCACCGTTTGGGTGGGTTGAGACGAAGCTGTGGCTTGTACCGAAGCATATTGGTTGATTGACAATTGTTTGACCTATTGTACAACTGAATTTGCAGGTTTAGTACTCGCACAACCAACAATGCCATCGGCATGTGGTCCAGGTTTAACTTTGGGGTCGAAACTAGAATGCAGAGCATTGGGAATGATCTCATATAACAAACCGGATTGAGCATAAATCAAACTAGTTCCTGTGCCCTAAAAATGGCTTGTTCCTCATTTTTCACTCTAGTTGTAGAAACATCCTTTGCTATATAAGGAAATAATGACTTAAGAAACCATTCAAGGAGGAATTTCGGTGGTATAAAGTCTTTAATCAACGTCTTCCATCTACACCACTCTTGGATATGGTCTGAGATATGCATGGCTTTATCTTGTCAAAATGTCGACAAGAGTTCAGTACCAATGTCGTAACACACTGGTAGCTGGAAGTGGTTAAGAAAAGTCATCGCTAGGTCATCAAACAAAGTGAATGCCCCCCTAGGTAACTCTATATACCATTTCGTAGCAAGCCCTGTAAGGGTGCATTGAAACAGCCTTAAACGGATCGAATCTTGGTGTAAGGAATTTGAAGAGCACCACAGGTGAAAGGTAGTAACATGTTCACTCGGATCCTCTCCCAGTTTGCCCTCAAATTTGGGTATGTCCGAGGGAAGCTTAGTAGGGATAGTCAGCCTAGCTGGGTCATGAGATACCGGATCGTTCATCAATCTTGACAAGTCAGGAAGATTTAGCGTTGCGAGGAAAGGGAGCCTAGGATGGGTAGGTTGGTGCACCGCTCCTTGATAGTTTTGATTCATATAGGTCTGATTACCATAACCACCATGGCCTTGACCATAGTGCCCTCCTCCTGTTTGACCCATGTAGGGTGGCATGGAAGCAAAATATTGTGGTGTACCTTGACTATTCGGGGCTTCAAAGCCGTAATTTGGAGAGTAAGCAGGTTTTTGATACTCGTACCCATAAGGTGAAGAACCCTGTTCATACTACGTCCCATAATAAGGTCCATAAGTCATCGCATGAGATGTCCCATGAGATACTCCGTAAGTAGGAATATACGCTCCGGAATTAGGAATATACATTCCGGAAGGAGGAATATACGCTCCAGAAGTAGTAACATGACCTCTAGAAGTATGAACATGACCTCCCAAAACAATGGGCGATACTTGAACCTGAGACACAACTGGTCGAGAAGCAGCAATACGGACATGACTTGTAGCAACATTCCGGCCCGAAGGACAACGTGAATGAGGTGGAGGGTGAACATTCGAAGAAGTAGGGACAGAGGACAAAGGGATCTGTGAAATTATGTACGTGTTGTTCCCTATAGTCACTCGTCTTGGATCTGGTATCCTAATAGGATCACTAACCCTAGGCCTAGGAGGAATACGTGATGTAGCTTCCATCATCGGGATGGAAGGTGCAATGTGACTTGTTCTCCCAAACCTCTCCACATGGTAAGGAATGAGAGTGCCCCCAAGCATAGTGTTAGGCTCAAAATCCGACTCAACATGAAATGCCAAATCATGCATGGGAAAACCAGACATACTGTAACTACCATAACTAGTGCTCATGGGTTCAAAATGAGTCTCATCATCTTCCATCATTCCATACCGGCGATGCATCAATGGGGGATCTACACTAGAGTAAGTATGTCACATGCCCCAATTTTGCAAAAATAATATTATCATATTTGATTTTATTTCAAGACAATATGTTAAATTTTATGCTAATTTGTAATTGATGACTCAGCAAAGTCAAGGATGTTGAATATAATTCTGAATATTTAATAATAAATAAATAAAAGTGGAGACAACAGCTTAGGAGAGCTATTAAAAAGAGTGTTACTGGTCAAGTTGGTGGAGGAGACTAGGTGGAGAGCAAATAGAGAAGTGGTAGCATCCTCAAACACTTCCAATGTTGCAGGTGGAAACCTCCCTACATTTGGAGTCATGATCCCCCAAGAAAGTGGGATTAGAGCAGGTGGCTCAATTAATGACAATTAACCCAAAAAGACCTAGGAAATCTTAATAAAAAATCCCACTGAAGAGAGCTGAGGCTGTTCATTTCCAAGAAGAGAACCATTTAGGTGAATGTCCTTCAGAGGATTTCATTGGGAAGGGAATTTGTGGAATGTGTTTGAGGGGTAAACTTTAGAAGGTGATCTAGTATAGCTATTCAGCTAAAGGATCTTGCTGCTGAGAGTAGAGTTAGTACTAAGTCATCGAACTCGTATTTTGTTGTTTTTTCCACTAGTTCCCAGCCAAGAAGACCAGGCACAGGATCGGGGGTCCTGAGAAGACGATGTTTGAGCACTCTCCAGGAGTTGGTAGGGAGGAACGGCCTCCCAACGTTGTTGTCATCCAGCTTTAAATAGGTTCTATAGTATTTTATTTGCTGTGTTAAAAGTTTATATCTGAGAATGAATGAATAATGAAAGATTTATATGCTTTGTAGGGAACTGTTAAAGCTTATACTCTTTTAGTTATTTGAATGCTGAATCTGTAATTTGATGAAATAATCCTACATGTGTTTTCCCCTGTCTAGAATGAACCAGACCGTACTCTAGCACAGGTAGTGTGTTTAAAATAGATGAAGATATGATAGAAATCTAGATTGAATAGATTTATTTTGTATTTCAAAACAATGGAGTAATTTATTTCTATATATAGATATTTTCAGGAAAGAATATTAATCTGTCTAATCAAGTTATTGTTTAAAACCAGACTATTGTATTAAGAATGCTAGAAAAGAAGTATTCATAATAATTTATAGACAGTAGGTGTATTTCTTTTAACAAGTTGATTATTGTAAATAGGTTATTGTTCTTATTCGAAACTGTATTTCATAAAATGATACTACTAACCTGTAACATAGCTAAAAGAATTAAATTAGATAAACACTCATTTATTTCTGTGAAGAAAGAACCAAGTTATTTTACATAGTTTATTTTATTGTTCATACTGCTTAACTATATCTACAAATATTCACATTTTAAATAGGTTAATTCTAGTATAGTTCTTTTTACAAATAAATTAACTATAGCAATTATAATATTGTAACAAGGAAACAATAACAAAACCTATCTATGTACTTATAAAATAGACTGAATGCAACGGTAAATAATAGTTAATAAATATTATTTATAAATGAACTAATTCATTTAAATAAACTAAACAAAGATTAATTATAAAAGAAAGTACAGGGTCGAAACCCTCATAGTATTAAACATTACAATTTATAGTATTAACATTATAATTTATAGTAGATCAACTTTTGGGTGAGCGCTTTGGAGGCTGCATGCTGTGCTACCGCCGTAGGGTTTCTGATCAAGATCTCAGGCCACCCCCATGGCTGCACCTGGGGGAGGGATCATCCCTCCCTCTCCCCCCTCCTCTGCTGTGGAAGCCTTCAGAAGGCTACTTTCGGCACCGGGGTTTAAACCGGTTGCCCCGTCCATTCCAAAATTCATTAAGAAGCTTGATGCACTCCCTGAAATTGACCTACCACCTGAACATCCCATCAAGATCACTCTGGCGCTAGCTGAACATGGACTGGTTGGGCAGTTCATGGGGTTATGGCCCTCCACAAGAACCACTGACGATTGGATCCAAAGGAACTGGAGACCGCAGCTCAAGAACAGTGTTACCTGCTACCCGGTTGGAAGAGGGTTCATCATCTTCAAATTTATATCCAAAGAAGACCGAGATCTTGTCTTCAGAAGCGACCCGTACTTCATGGGTACCCAAGGACTGTATCTCAATAAATGGACCCCGGATTTCAATGCCGAAGTAGATGTCTTGAAGGAAGTACCAGTGTGGGTGAGGCTCCCAAATCTCCCAGTCCACCGCTGGAACACTCAAACCCTGGAGAAAGTGGGGAATGCTCTTGGGAGATACATAGACAAAGCAGAGAACAAAGGGCAATACTCCTGTGCCAGAATATGCATAGAGGTTGATCTGGAAGCAGGACTACCTGAGGTAGTTAAAATGAAAGTCAGAGATTGGCACCACTACCAAAAGCTGGATTATGAACAGCTTCCTTTTAAATGCCACGACTGTCATGAGCATGGTCATTTCTAGAAAAACTGCCCTCTAATCCAGGTCCATGAAGAAGGAGAAGGCTGGCAAAAAGTTAAGAAAGGGAAAAAAAACAACAAAAATCAAGGAAAAAAGATAGGAAGTGACATGGAGAACCAGCCAATGAGCTCAAACAACCAGGAAGCCACCAAAGATACCCCAATCGTCATACAAGATGCTGAAGAACCATGGAAGGACAGCGACCCAGCTGGAATTCAATCCGAGCTCCAAGCTAGCAATAAAGAGACAGACTCCCAAAGTGCAGAATCGTTGGAACCTGGGGAAATCCCCCATTCCGCCCCGAGAGCTTCCCCAGCAGTGGATACCTCTGGACCTTCCAAAGAGTCAAGTGCAGACCCATTACAGCTAGAATCGGAGCCAGAAGAAGAATTGGATGAGGGGGACTCATCAAGCAGCCTCCCGGCGGTTCCCTTCAAAAACCCAAGAGGGAGAAAATCAAAAAAGAAGATGAGAGAAGAGGCAACATATCTAGAAGTCCTTGATGGCTCACAAAAAACCCTAAAAGGTATCATGAACACTAGATCTAAAAAAGGAAGAGCTTCGGCCTCAAAAGGGACCTCCCCCCTTCGTCAAAGTTCTTAATGCGGTACATCTCCTAGAATTGCAGAGGCTTAGGTTCTACTCTAAAAGAAGAAGCAATGAAAGACCTGGTCCGAATTCATAGCCCTGAGATTTTGGTAATTCAGGAGACAAAAATGGAGGAATCTGCTGCCCTCCAAGCTGGGAAAAAGTTCTAGAAAAAAGGTCCTGGGATTGCCAACAACTCCAAAGGTGCTTCTGGAGGCATTGCAACCTTTTGGGACACCAATCTGTATGATCTTGAAGCTGAAGTTCGTGAGCTTCACTGGGTTCTTACCAAACTCATCCATAAAGCCTCTGGGCATACTGTAAGTCTTTTTAACCTCTACATTCCTGTTTTACTCCCGGAAAAAAGAGACTGTTGGAACATGATAGAATCTTATCTCAATACTCAACAACTTGATAACATTATAATAGTAGGTGATTTGAATGTCACCCTAGCTTCAAATGAGAAAAAAGGAGGCTCGCTGGTTAGGGATCCTTTAAGGGAATGGGTCGAGGATATCATTCTTGGATGGGATCTCCTTGACATAAAACCTACCAAAGGTAAGTTCACCTGGACGAATAAAAGAGTTGGACCTGGTCATGTTGCTGCCCGCCTTGACAGGTTCCTAGTCCATTCTTCCTTCCTCTCCCTTGGTATTTTAGCCTCTTCCAAAATCCTTCCTCACTGCACCTCCGACCATAAGCCCATCCTTCTTGAACTGTCTCTTGAGAATGACCTCAGCCCAATCCCCTTCCGCTTCAGTCCCCTCTGGATCCAGCATGAATATTTCTTGCAAGTCGTGGCTGACTCCTGGGCAACCCAAATTAAGGGATCGCCTAATTTCATTTGGGAAACCAAATTAAAAAGGTTGAAAAAGGACCTAAAAAACTGGGCAAGGCTCCTTATCACTCCTTCTTCAAGAAGGGAAATCGCTCAAGCTGTTTTGGATTCCCACCAGACCCTCATGGACGCGTATCCGGTAAATGACAACACTCTGCGAAAGGAAGAGAAGCTCCAAAAAGACTTCTTCTCAGCCTGCAGGATGGAAGAAGAATATTGGAGGCAAAAATCCCGAAACTTATGGCTCTTAAATGGGGAAAAAAATACTAATTACTTCCATAAGAAGGTAGAGGTGCGTAAGAACTACAATGTGGTCTCTGAAATCAACTTCCATGGTAACCTCCTCAAAGACTTTGAAGACATAAAGCAGGCTGCCCATGCGACTTTCAAGGAGTTATTCACTACCTCCTCAGAGGAGCTGATTGACATCTCCTCTTATCCATTTGACCTCATCCCGAACCTTATCAAGCCTGAGGAGAACAAGCTTCTTACTGCGCCGGTCACTATGAATGAACTTAAAAGTATTCTCTCGATCATGAAACCTGAAAGTGCTCCCGGTACGAATGGTTT
This sequence comes from Pseudotsuga menziesii, assembly GCA_001517045.1. NCBI lineage: Eukaryota > Viridiplantae > Streptophyta > Pinopsida > Pinales > Pinaceae > Pseudotsuga > Pseudotsuga menziesii. The sequence goes on along the minus strand of LPNX010599792.1, from coordinate 605,772 downwards.
CACAACTAGATTCTTCATCTGCTGCTGGTCAATAATCAAGATTGATCTCTTAAAAATGATTCGGCATTCTCAGTTGGTCAATAGGCTGGGGGGCAGCACCAACTCTTCCTTCCTAGCGCTGATTCTGAAAGAAAAAGGGGCCAACACTTTCAACCACTTCAGACCGATCTCTTTATGCAATACAGGGTACAAGATCATATCCAAGATTATTGCCTCTAGGATCAAAAGAATTCTGCCCAAGATTATCCCAGAAAATCAGGGAGGTTTCATCAAGGGAAGGAAAATCCTGGACAACATCATCCTCATTCAAGAAGCTATCCACTCCAGCTTTCAACATAAAGAGAAAGGTATGGTCATAAAAATTGATTTAGCTAATGCTTTTGATCGTGTTAGGAATGATTTTCTGTTTGCAGTTATGGAAAAGTATGGATTCTCTTCAGCCATAATAAACTAGATCAAAGGCTGTGTGGATACCCCTTGGATATCCCCTTTAGTTAATGGAAGACCTACGGACTTTTTCAAAGCCTCTAGAGGTCTTAGGCAGGGCTAACCGTTGTCTCCCCTGCTCTATGCTATCCAAGCCTCAGTCCTCAGATTTCAACTCAACCTGTGCCAGGATATCCACACGCTGCCAGGCCTAAAGATAGTGAATGAAGTTCGGAACATAAACCATGCTCAATTTGCAGATGACACCCTATTATTAGGAGGAGCAAGCCTCCATTCTGTCGGGCACTTTAAGCATGAACTGGAAATATACAAGGAGGTGTCCGGAAGCAAAATCAATCTCCAAAAAAGAAAAATCTTCAGCTGAAAATGTTCTACAAGAGAGATTCGTGAAATAACCAGAAAGCTTGGGATGGAAGGCACAAATGACTGGGAGAGCTTCATCTACCTTGGGATCCCCATCTGCAAAACCAAAATCAATTCAGCGAATTGGGACTCAATTTTAGACAAAATTAAAACAAAAATCCAAAGTTGGAATGCCAATTGGCTCAATCTACCAGGTAAGACTATTCTCATAAAAGCTGTTCTAAATAGCATGCCCATTTACCATTCGTCCATTCTGCTCGCCTCTGGCTTGGTCATTCAGAAAATGGAAGGTCTGCTCAGAAAATTTTTATGGGAAGGAGGCAAGGGGAATGAAAAGAAGCTCCATCTTGTTAGCTGGAATAAAATCCAAAAGCCTCGTAATGAAGGAGGGCTTCATTTGAGGAATCTAGCCACCCAAAATCTGGCCTTAGGAGCTAAATTGCTCTGGAAAATTGTAACCGAGAAAGATAGTTGGAGCAAGAAAGTCCTCCGGAAAAAATACTTTCCAGGAACAAGGAAGAGATGCCTGGATATGCCCCCCCAATCAGAAATGGCTCTCTGATCTACAAATTATGTATTAAAGCTCTGGATCCATTTAAAAGGAACCTTTACTGGATTCCTGGTGATAGGAAAACAATCAGAATTTGGGATGACTCAATCTTGGGAGAAAATCCTATTGGGGCTTGTTCGGAAGTGGAAAATCTCAAACAATGGCTGTTAAACAACGGAGTCAACTCGCTGTGGGATTTGTCAACTTGGGAAGGAAACAATTGGATTGGGTGGGATCTAGGAAACCCCCCTCTAGATCTTGATGCCGAAGCTGAAATTCTAACAAGCCTCCTCCAAGGAAAATCTCCCACTACAGAAGGAATCAGAGACAAAAGAGGTTGGGGATCCAAATCAATAAACTACTCTTCCGCTGAAGGTTACAAAAGCATCCATGCTATCCCGTTCGCTGCTCCCAATCCAGTGATCTAGAATTTTCTTTGGTCCAAAGCCTTCATACTGAAAATTGATATGTTTTGTTGGACCCTAGCCCACAAAAGCATTCTTTCTGGTGAAAACTTCATGAAAAGAGGTATGGAAGGCCCTACTAGATGCCCGCTTTGCAAAACTAAGAATGAATCCTTAGATCACATCCTCCTGGGCTGTCATTTCTCCAAAGAGGTTTGGAATCATGCCTTGAGGGTGAACCCAGGAATCAATCTTCCAGTCACTACCCAAGATCTTCTTTCAGACTGGATGAATCTCTCTCCTTTTTATTTAGCCAAGAAACCGCTGCTTCAAACTGCTTGGAACTGGATTCTAAAAGCCACCTGTTGGAAAATATGGATTGAAATAAACAATCGTATATTCAGAGGCCAGGAAATCCATCCCGCTAAAATTGTAGTCCAAGCAAGAGCAATCCTTGGAGAAGCCCTGGATCAGAAAGCCTCCCTGTATAACACTTCTCCCCTTCTGCCCAAAGAATCTCAATGGCTAGGCATGCTTGTTCCTAACCACCAGAGTCGAATCCTTACAAAAACCCCCTGTGCTCAATGGGAAATTTGATTAGGTGAGATTGATTTCAACAGGTGGAAAAGCTCCATGAATGAACTCTGTCTCTTCTTTGACGGAGCTTCAAAGGGAAATCCGGGTTTAGCTGGTTGCGGAGGAGTTTTCGCTGAAGCTAATGGTAACGTTGTCAGCAAATATTCTTGGGGTCTTGGTAGTGAGACTAATAATAAAGCTGAGTTTTGTGGTCTTTATCAAGGCCTGAGGATTTCTAGTACCAAAGGAATTGCAAAGTTAATAGTGTTTGGTGACTCTCGCCTGCTTATCCAAGCCATTATTAAGAAGAAGCGTCCCACCCAACTTCAGCTAGCTCAAATATTTCATAAAATTCGGCTCCTATGTAATAGTTTCCACTCCATAAGATTCTTTCACGTTCTTAGAGGTCTGAACTCCCTGGAAGACAGTGCAGCAAATGAAGGTACCCTCTTGGGCAGAGGTAATTTGCACATGGATGGTGTGGAAACTAGATGGGACATCCCTTAGCTGGAGAAGGGAGATCTCATTTGTCAAGCAGCGCTCCAATGTACCGAGATTCTCCTTCAGCACTGTCCACTGGAAAAAATCTCTGCATTTCAATCTTGAGCTCATGCATCTCGTGACCTTCTCTCCCGTGAGAACTGTTATTTATTACAGGTTTCCTCCCTTCAGCATAGAAGTGGAGTGGTTTCAAAGTCTTGAAGTTCCTCTAAAGTATAAGGAGATCTCCATCGGTGTGTGGACAAGGAGTTGCATTCAAATGGCGTCGAACAGCTCTTCCTCCTCGGGACTCTCTGTGGAAAGTTGCATTGCATCTCTGGAAACGTCAATGGGAAGACTCAGGGGTCGATTGGACATCCAAGACAAAAAAATGGAAGAGGCCTCTCAAACTGGAAACAATTCGTGGGATCTGCTTAAGGAAGACATTAGGTAACCGCGAGAAGACCAAGCTACCTCCGCTGAGAGAATGGAAGACTTCAAAGATGAGGTTCGCACTGGCTTCAAGGATGCTGCCAACACGCATGGAGATTTTGGAAAGCGAATTAGTGACCTGGAGACTGCTGTAGCTAAGTTGGCTACCAAACTGAACAAATGATGTCCCCCTTGCCGGTTTGCTGATGTTCTTTGTCAAGTGTGACCTCCCTTTGCTCCTCCTCTGTCCTTTTCTGCTGTAATAAGGCCGTTGGGCCACTTTGGATTCCTAGTATCATTTTGGAATAGTTTCATTTCAGCTATGTTTCATAGCCCTATTGTCAAAGTACTCGGTAGCTGATTTACCAGCATCATTTAATACTACCCCTATGTTTTTGTAAAAAAAAAAACATTATAATTTAGAGTATTAACATTGTAATTTATAGTAATAACATTGTAATTAATAATTAGATAAGCAATAATCCAAGGATTTGGATTATTCAATATTATGAACCTTCAAACTATAAAATATTATTACAGTCCTATAAGGACAGAGAAAGAGAACATTGGAATTATAATAACTATATACCTGTAACAAACAATTAATTTAACATTTATTATTGAACTAAAACCTACATAATAGTTAAAGAGATTATTTTATACACAAGTCACTAACACGATTAACCCTTGCTCGAATATCTGAGCTTATAAACAAATTATTATAATAGAAAGAAATAACAGAATAGGATATAATAATACAATTTAATGCAAGACAAATTTAACAAGTAAATATTTCTTTACACAGTCGAAATAAGGTAAGAACCCCAGTATACAAAATTACAGTAAGAGCATAAAAATAACCAAGTCCAAGCTCAAGAGAGTTACATATTTATGCTTAAATTTTAGACAGAGAATGGTTTGATAGGCCGCACAAATCTTTTTTACATAACTATACACAAAACAAGTAAAAACAAAATTTACAAGTCACGGCGTAAGCCGGAAAACCCTGCTAACAGCAAGGGTTTAGTAAAAACTAAACATGTAAACCGAGGAATAGTAACCTATGAAGGGTCACTTGCAGGCCATGACTTCCAAATGAAAAACTATTCCATAAAGAACTGAACAATTATGGATTTCCATGGGTTGACCAAGGCTTACCCGTAACCAGGGAGTCAACCTTACTCATTTGTACCAGCAGCAAAGAGAAATTTAAATTGATTACCTGCAAGGATAAGAACTCACAACATTAAAATTATGCATTATATTATAACTGAGTTAAGAGTAAATTTAAGAACTGTAAAACAAAAGAAATTTTCATACCTAGAAGCGAAGGTAATGTAGCCACTGAGAAACAATAGTGCCACCACCAGCGAGACGAAGAGCCAACCCTTCATTTCTCTTGTGGAAGAGATGGTTCAAACTCATGCACAAACTATTGTTAGCAGCAGCCAAAATAAGGTGGAGCAATGGCCAAGCAAGAAGCGGACGATGAAGCTCGAACTGTCACCACAATGCGAAGCATGAGAACCATACTCTGGAAACCCTATGACGAAAACCAAACTGTAACAAAAGCAAGTAACCCCTTTAAAATATCCCTATAGGTAGGTCGTGGAGGAATGAACCAAAAGCCACTCACAGGCCAAGCCGTAAGCTTAAATTCATGGCCCTCAACAAATTCTTTCCAGGGCAAACTCACGGTGCAAACAAGGGTTTGAGGATGAAGAAGTTAGACTAAACAATGTAACCAGGATGCAAAGCTCGTTGTTTTCACAGTAGGGTAAGCATGGCAGCCATGGAGTAGTTGTAGAGAATCCCAAAGGCCCAAAATCCATGGAGGATAATGACAAAGAGTAGGGTTCATAAACTCTTATACTCCCAACACTTGGCCGAGGAGAAAACACATGGTCACCTAAATAATCAACCATGCAATGGGTCGACTCTATAGTCCCTACATGCCAAATGATTCACAATGATTTAAAACATAATTCAATGAACTTTTATACAGTATTATAATCATTCAAATGTTCCACGTTATCATAGATATCAACCAATGGTTGTGTGGGAATAAACCGTGAACCCTCGCATCATTGACAAGGTTATCATATAGCCATCATTTAGTTCAAAACGATGGTGAATTCAAAGTCTTTCATATACAAAACAGTATACATAAACCAATCGATGGAGTGGACTAACGTCTCATCCCTTCTCCATAACAAGTTATAATGTAAACTTTATAATTGATATGTTTTTTCATATTAAGCCTTCGTTGACCATGAAATCGATGCAACCTCATAACATAGATTCTTGCTCAAGATATTTTATGCATGGAAGCTAATAGTATATCCATTTATTCATAGCATCAATATTATAGTTACAAATATTGATAAGCCTTGTGCTATCATAACTAAGTTTATGAAGAAAATCTTATGATACTTGGGAGATACTAATTAAAAGTCTATTTCATCACCTAGCCAAACTATGATGTTAATAAAGTATTCCTAATAGACTTTGCATAGCTAATCTTGTTTCCACCAACATTTATGTTGTGACTTGATAACTTTATACAACATAGTTTTAAAAGAAAGATCATGAACTTTATAGATCTTATTTGTTTATAACCAGATTTAGTAGTAAACATGGATGTATTATAAACAAGATAGTTTATGTGTGTATTGGTGAGTATCATAGAAAAATATAGTTTTCAGTGGGTGGCAAATACTAGGATGATGGCTATGAATCCTTTACATAGCTCAAATCAACGAAGTTTACTAGCTTTTGGTTATTTACTCAACCATAACAAGTACTATAGTTTCACCATGTTTATGACTAGTAACCTAATTTTTAGAACTATCTAGTGCTTGCATGAGGTAATAAAACAACCTCTCTTAAAGACTTTGATCTAAGTTAATTGTTGTGGCTAGAAGCTTAATTCATGAGAAGTATTATAAAAAAAAATAAGGAACTAAAGTGGAACAATACCAATAGATTCTAAGTCCTTAGGAATTTATGTTCACTATAATGTTTAGAACCTTAGGCAGTAATCTTCATTACAGAAGATGAATAACAATCAATTGGTTATACTATTAATATAAGTTGATAGCATATATTACCGTTAGAACAATCATTATAGCATTTTAGGTTATGCACTCTAAGTAAAAATAAATTACAACAAAGATCACAAGTTGTAAACCAAGGAAAGTAATTACTGTTGCTATTTTACATTCAAGAAAGAAACTCTTCTACCTGTATATCGTTGACAAGAATAATTGAAGAAGACAAAACTACTAGTTTTACCTCATAGAAGTAGATTGTTATGTAACAACTTATTTACCAAGATTTTTATTTTTGCAAATAGAAATATAGTTGAATGCTTTATGGAATTAAAGGCATTACTTGACCATTCATACCTATAAAACCTATAAGAACAAGTAAGCTTTCTTCGTTAGCTTAAACGCTAAGTAAGCCCTGGAATCCAAAGACAGTTCCACCTACTTGTCACAAATTAAAAAATCATCAGCAAACTGAAAGAGGAATTATTGCACAAATTAAACCTAACCTTGTATAAAAAATTAGAATGCTAAGTTACTTAATTAAGATTATGTATTAATTAATCTGGTAACTGATTCTTTTATATATAACTGTTAGCTGTTAGCAGACCACATTCTCAGCATTTTATGTATCTTCAAAATTTTAAATTTTTATGAAAATTTGGGGTTTTGACAAAGTAGGTATATTATGAAAAGTACCTATCTCAGAAATTACAGGACCTAACTTAGTCAAATCAGGTGAAGGATCATAGGTAGGAGTAAACTCCCCATCTTCCACTTGAATGGGAGAGGGTGGTTCAAGAATACCTTCAACATGGTCTCCCATCGTGTGTGAATCAATGTGCGAAGTAGTCCTCCTGGACTGTCTATCTCTCTCTTCCAAAGGAGGAGGAGATGTTGAAGGTGGAAGTCCTGCTAAACAATGATAACGACGAGGAGCTGCACCCGAATCCACAATGACTCAAAAAATACAAAAGACTCTCTAATTATGCAAACCCTAGGAAAGCTAACGTGCACAGAGCATACACTAATAAAATCTAAAGCCAAACATAAGCAATTAAGGGTAGGATAAGTGAGCTCCCGAATGATGCAGGTATGTCTCGCCTAGGAGAGGATTGAGACTCCCATACACAACAAGTGGAGGTACCTAATCAATTATTGTGGCCCTCAGCTTCAATGCATAAAGCTACTGTGTTGTCCGACCCCAATCTAGTTGGGACACCCACAGAATAACCCCTGCAGAGTACCCCCTCAATATCCTAGGTAAGGCCACTAAGGTCACCTCAATATAATCAATGCTCAGGCGGACAGTCGCAGGTGGGATTGACCATATGGGCAGGGTAGCAAAGCCCGAAACTCTTGAAAGAGCCCCCAAATACGAATACAATCTTGGAAATATCTCCGGTGCTACTCAGTTATGACTAGGGGTCATCCCAATCAATAACCGCTCACACTGCCTCATGCTTAACTCCCTTTTGAGAGGAGGATCATGAGAAACACTGGCTATACCAAGGAATTTCACACACTCACCTGGACAGACACATACATGTTGTTGTTTAGTGGTCTTGGAGAATTTACTCACAATGAACTATTCCAAGACCCTAAAACCTAATATTGTTGGTAAACCCTATCAAATAAAATAGTGTAGTTCATTTTAATTAAGCATTAATTTTAATTGGCTTTATTACTCAAAAGAGGTATATGGTCGTGCAACTAATGGCATTATGACACAACATGAAGCAAAATGCACACCTAACAATCAATGCAAATGCATTATGTCCATGAAAAACAGGGTATGCTACTACGTGAAATGCACAATTTTTCTCAAATGATAAATGCAAGCTTTCCTATATGAAATCCTGACTAATACTTCAAAGCAAATCTAGTGCAAGTACTATGCAAAATGCAAGATGCAATGCATAATGATAATCAAATATTTTTGGATTTTTCGATATAAAAATGAGATATTAAAGAAAAATAATGATTCTACAACCCCCAGACTCTGCAAGCACAATCAAGAAACACTCAAGCAAAGTAATAGGGTAAAAGAAATATAACGCACTAATCTCAAAACAAAAAATTGAAAATGCAATGACAAGAACATTCTTCAAAAAAGAAATTTTACCCTAAAAAAAACAACTCTGGTAAAAAATAGAGGTGTATACAAACTCTAGTAGTATCAAAGGAGACTCAGTAATCATCCAACTTCACCCAGCAACAATCAATCTTCCTTTAGAAGGAAAAACTAACAGCATATGCGACTGTTCACAGTAAACCCACTTGTGTACATGGATATAGCAGTGAAATCCATGTATATACACGACTGTGAGTTAAAAACTCGTGTACAGGAAGAAAGGTGCATAAAAATAAAGGCAAACAGACAAGCTGAGACAAACTTCACACCAATCAGACACTACCAGGAAAACATGCCCCAAGACCTGACACGGAAACAGAGAAAAAAGAGCAATTCAAAGTCATTGAATGCCGATAGAAAACCCCCAAAGGAAAACTACTAGGAACTCCTCAGCGGAGTCACCAATTCTGTTACAGAGAGAAATTCCTATGACTTGGGGTACCAAAACAGATAGCTTGACTCCAGAAATCAATCCTTTCCAATATGCAAGAGAAATCAAACATCTAACACTAAAGGATCAGACCTCGTACCTTATTCTGAACAGTTGAAGCAGTTCCTCATTGAGCTTTCCAACTTCAGCTTGAATTGATGAATCACTTCTTCAACAACAAGCAGACAAGACAATCATACTATATATATTGGTGTTATATCTACTCTAGCATATATAATCAACAATGTATAAGCATCTGAAATCATCCATGGATAAAATATTCATTCAAACATACATTATTGGATAGGAAAAGATATTTCTATTAATATAAAATCAAAGATTACAATGAATACAACCTTTGTTGACACGTCTGTGAATCGGAGAAACTAAATCCCCGACTTGGGCCTCCACCACCTCAATCCTCCATCTCTCGATAGCAAGCTCACAAGCAAAATGCAAGCTTGGGAAGAACACCAAAATGCTCCAAGGGACAAAGGGATGCAGAATCAAGCACAAGTTCTGGCAACAATGGACTATAATTTCTTTGCTCTCAATTCTCTCATGCCTTCAATGTATCCAAAGAGTTCCTTATATAGCTTTTCAATGGGGTAATGAAAGGTCAAATCTGAGTGATCTCAAGGCATATGGAAGGCCAGGAGACAAGTGAGTCGGATCCATGTCAAGGAAAACTCCAAAAGGATTTGGATTTTATACACATCCCGATGTACGCGGTTTTAGGGTCAAACCCGCATATATAAGCGATAAGGGGTTTAAAAGTTGCGTATAGAAATTTTCAAATGTTTTTAGGGATGGTCTAGGAAATATCAAAGGACAGAATATGGTCCAAAAGATCTAAGGAGTCTACAGAGGGACAGGGGAAGGCCTTACAAGTGTTATTCACCTGGTGTGGTAAAATTAGCTATAACAATGTGCTCACATACCCTAATAATGCTACAGATATTCATTCATTCCTTGAGCTATAGACCAATATATATATGTTCCAATGTTGCTTTAACAATTATTCATTCATGTATACAATCTACTATCATGCATTTAACAGTAAAACATCAACAGAAAGTAAACAAATATAAATCACTCACATTCACATCCACAACATCAATCAATCATTTAAACACAGGAAATAACGTAGAAACCCATTAGGGAAAAACCACTAAGGTGCTCTTCATCTGGCATGAGAAATGGATATAGAAACTTGCAGACTGATCTTATGATATGTATTTCTAACTCTTTCTTACTCTCATGCTCTCTAGTTCATTCTTCTATATACTCCTACTGATCTACAAATAGCCTCGATCGACTCTTTTATCTACTATATGCACACTCAGCTGCACATTCCTTCTACTCTAGCGGTTCGCACACACAGTTGCTAGAATCATGACTCAACAGCCTCCTACTGGTACTAGACTCCTCTCTTAGTCTTCTCTTCCTCTACTTTAACTCGAAGCACAACAAAATTGGTGTCCTTAGTTACAGACAATCAACAAGTAATCAATAGTAACAAAAACAATCAATGGCCACCGCCAACTACTACTATTCTAACGACAAAATAAACAATAACCAACAACCCTTACTTTGACCAGGTTCTTCTTATTTATAACTTCTTATCATACCATGTAGGTTCGGCTACATACTACTTATCAGTTACAGGTTGTGATCAGTTGTAAAACAGGATGTCATAGACTGACACAAGGCACTATCGGACTGACTTACAAAATATTCATTCATACATGCATGGCCGCAGGCTTACACCATATTTAATAGCCATGATCTTCACATGTCTCTTTTCAGCCTTTATTAGCTGTACCCCTGCCCTCTTACCTTTCCTTTGTTGCATGTGTGTTTTTTCCTTCTGCGTTGCCCCTTGCTTCCTTTCTGTCGTGCACGCGATGTATCTTCTTTTGCTTGCACGTGAGTTTCTATATTTGCTCCTTTCCTAGCCCAACAAATCCCTTGCATAAAATCAGCTCAAGAATAAATAGCCTTTTACTTCGAGCTGTTCCGCGAACTTACATGCCCAACGAACGACAGAATATTCTGGAGGAGTTTTAGTTGCAAACGTGAAGGCGTATCCGATATTCCTTATGCATTAATGTTGAACACATCATTTGAGCAGGTATCTAATGCCAAGTGGGGCTAACTTCCAGATATTACAAGCTATTGCAATTGCACCACTTGGTGATTATGAATCCTTCTTTCACATCGTTAACAGATCAACATATATGAAAGGTAAAATTCATAATTGTAAGTAAAATCAAGCATAAAACAAAATAATGAATAATGATTTATTCCTGGAATTTTCTTTCTTGTTTGTATGAGAAATATAAGCATTCAGCTGCAAAATAAGGATAAAAATATGGAAAAAGGATGGAATAGAGTAGGGAAAAAACAGGTAAATTTAGGACCCAACAATAAAGTTATTGTCTATTGATACTAGACATGGAGGATATCTTGTATTTCATTGTTTAGAATCTTTGATATCTCAATATTGTAATATAGTATATTAAAATAGAGGAACTTTTTACTACTTTCACTACTTGGGATGTATAACTCTCCATAACTACATGCTATATAACCTCTAACCACAGAATATGTAACTTTTCCACCAAGTCTAACAAAGTTCATACTAAACCTTATACTAGAACATAAAAAATCTCATACTCCATCCTTATATCTTTTTCCCTTATCTTTGTATCTACTTCCCTTTATTACTTTCTATTGATATCTGTAACTACTCGTCTTTATAGACTATATAGGGATTATATTAGAAACTTCCATTTTTATACTTTCTAGGCTAGGAATCATATTAAGATATCTTGTTTCAACTAGAAAGGATCAAAATCTCTCTTGTGTTAAAAAAGTGTTGTTAACAGACAATCATAGTGTAGGCTTCAAAAGTAAATACGACCAATCTAAGTGCCTAAGAAAGTAATCGGTTCAATAACTAAGTTTTGTGAGTCATTAGTTCAAGTAAAATTTTGGTAGCAATATGTCGTAACACAAACCATTTATCCAGGCCTAAGGGCGTTGACCTGTCCCATAAAAGCGTGTAAGACAAGCATATAAAGGTCCTAGTAATGTTGGTTGTCTTCATTCATCAATCATATCTGGAAGCTTATCCCCCAGACAAGAATCTAAATAGTGCAACCCCTCCTCTCTTCACAAGATCACTCTCGAAATTGGTTATCTCCCAAGATTGATGACTTGTTGGGATAGCCGCAATGGGTAAAAATAATTCAGACACATCATTCCTCATCCTCCAATTAAGAAATAAGTACCCTACCCTCCAGCTTCAAGCAAAAATACTCCCATCCCTGTAGCCAACCCACTTCGTCCCTGCCAAAAAATCCATAAGCAATACTACCTTCCATGGCATCTAGCAATCTCTGGCTTGGGGCTCTGGTATATCAAAACCTCTTAAAAACCATTTGAGCGCATTGTAGAAACACTGGAAACTTGCTTAGGTTATAAAGTCTCTTTCTAATTGTGTCAAGTGTTTGGACTACGTTGAGTGCACCCATCCAGAATGTTGATGAAATCCATACCCATCCAGTTGGACAAGGTGGAGTGATCCATATAACCTCGTCAAGAAAGATTCCTTGTCTCACCCTCATCCAAGTGGGGAAATTAAGGAGTGGTAAGGTGGTGTAGAGTCTATAGATTCAGAGTAAGTTGTTGACCTAGCACCAACAACAAATCTAGTAGTAGAAGTTCATGTTGATGAAGCAAATGTTGATACCGATACAGTAGATGTAGTTGATGAAGTAGAAGATCCAGAACCATTGAGCTCTCACAGCATCCCTTCTAACAATTTTATATCTAGCCAGAGACAAATGAAAAATATCGATATCGGTATCCCTAGTCAAAGAAGCAACAACACTTTCACGCAGGAAATTGAGCAGAAAGAGCCCCTCAGGTCTTGATAGTCTAAAGAAATAGAACCATGGATGAAATGATGTCCCAACCTAGCTAGTGAGGGCTGAATCCAACAATACTTCTTATGGTAGGTACATAAGAAAGTAAATGGTTCATAACATGCATGCCTCCTCCCCTACGAAGCATTCCTTGCTTCAACAATGGGCTGAGCAGATAGCACTCCATCCTGTGAAGGGTAAATTTAAAGGTAAGGTAGTATGATCCCTCCCACCCTTAATATAGAAAAATATAAATCATAAAGTAAATAAGTAAGATTCTAGTATTACATATATAAATAATTTAAAAATAAGTCTGTCTATTCTTTAAATCTCAATCGGCCTTTTCACTCATTTATTATTCTAGGATTCCTTCATATTCAGACTCCCAGTTTGTGGAGTGGTTCTAAATAATATCCAGCCATAAGCATCAGTTTATGAAGAAATCAATCTTAGGACCATTTTCCTATCAATGTTCGATCTTCACTGACTAAAATCCCCTTCCCGATGTAATGGTGTTATTCATCATCAAAATCCAAGCCACCCTTAAACCAAATGTAATGTGTTCATTTCCCAACGGAGCTCTTAACCTCCTTACCCGAGGCTATATTATTTAGATCTCCATTGAGAAATCACATTCATAATTTGTGGTCCCATAAGGAGAAACCCGACACAACTATTATTTCCCCCCCTAGACCCAATCATATTCATCCACTACGAACATAAATCTTGCAGCCAACATTCTATCAATCTACTCATTCGGTGTGGACAAGCGGTTTTGCTCCTTTTTACCTTCTCTGCCTCTCTGGGATTTACTTAGATGGTATGGACAATATTGAACAAGTTTTACATATGGAACGAAGTTCTATCTTCTTTTATTCCAACTCTCCTTTCATTCATCATTCATAAGCTTTGAGGAAATAAATATTAAGATCCCGAGGATTTAAATCTCAAACATAGTTTTCTCATCCCAATAATCCCCTATGGATACCATCTTAGATATTTTCTCATTCCCAATATCATATTTCTGCAACTTAAGAGGTTGATGATAAGGATTACTAGATGCATCTTTGCTATCTTCCTTGAGCATTATCCTTCTAATTCCTTAAAAGACAGACGCCACAACCCTTCTAGGTCATATGCATCATTACCACTTTGACCAATTTACAACAACATAGGGGTATATCCAACTGGCCCACAGGGTCTTGCACAACAATAATCTCCTAATGATAGGGACAAGAAACAGGAGAATGTTTATTCCACAACTGATCAGTAAAAAAACCCTGCTTAATCAGTTTTAAGACTGTAGTGACTTCAAGTGTCTTTCCAATAAAATATAAGTCCTCATAGAACTGGGTCTGCAGTACATCCCTTGTGATCTAATTTTTATCCATTTTGAGATTGAAAAGTCACCAGATTTTATGCTTGATATAATTCAATTGAAGTATGGGTATAGTTCAAGGGATGGATGTATTTTTCAAGGATATGCTTCAGTGAAGGATAATTTGCTCTTATACGTTTTCTATTCGAAAAAAATTCCCAATGGATAAAATAAATATAATAATATTTGTGGAACTCAGATATATTTAGTATTAAATGTGACAAGGTTTGTAGTGTCTGAAGGATTGATTCTTAATTTTTGTTGTTATCTGCAACTCCATATATATATCATGAAAGGGCCAATATGATTGGAAAGACAATAATACTATTTTTTTTTGCAGATTTTGACTTTTCTTATCTTAAGAAAATTATTGTTGTACAAATTTAATGTGATGGATTTTATTTTGAGAGTTAGTTGAGAATGATGATTTACTAGAGAGCCAGAACTTATGCAATTGGGAAGTACATACATGACAATGCCACAATCATTGATATGGAGGAGGCATCACCTCTTTAAAAAGAACCATCTCCTTCAAACAGGGCAGGAGCAGGTATAGTTAAGAGTAGCTTACGAGAGAGTTTAGCCTAGGAGAGAGACTTTTTTACTAATGATGGTGGATTACAGTACTCTGTGTTTCTTACTTATTGTGCATGTTTTGTAGATTTCCTACTTTCAGTTAATGTGCTTCTTACTGTACTATATCTCTAATTTTTTCACAAATAGGTATCATAAAAGGGCCAATACGATTGGATTTTAGAAAGACATAATACTATCTTTTGGAATATTTTGACTTTTCTTATCTTAACAAAAGTATTGTTGTACAAATTTAATGTGATGGATTTTATTTTTGAGATTTAGTTGAGAATGATTCTTTATTGGAGATCCATTTGTCAGCGTTTGGAACTGATGCAAGTGGTAAGTACATACATGACAATGCCACAATAACTGATGGAGAAGGAGCAATCACCTTCTTAGAAAGAACCATCTCCTTCAAACATGGCAGGAGCAGGTCTAGTTAAAAGTATGTTATGAGAGAGTTTATCCTAGGACATAGCCTTTTTTACTGATGAAGGTGCATTACAGTACTCTGTGTTTCTTACTTATTATACATGTTTTTGTAGATTTCCTATTTTCAGTTAATGTTCTTCTTATTGTATTGTATCTCTGATTTTTTCACAAATGTGTATCACAAAAGGGACAATATGATTGGAAAGACAATAATACTAATTTTTGGCAGATTTTGACTTTTCTTATCTGAAGAAAATTATTGTTGTACAAATTTAACTTTTGAGAGTTAGTTGATAATGACGACTTATTGGAGAGACAATTGTCACCATTTTGAACTGATGTGGGCAGTACATACATGGAAATGCCACAATCACTAATATGGAGAAGGAGCCATCACCTCTTTAGAAAGAACTATCTCCTTCAAACAAGGCAGGAGTAGGTCTAGTTAAGAGTAGCTTATGAGAGAGTATAGCATGGGACATAGCCTTTTTTATCGATGAAGGTGGATTACAATACTCTGTGTTTCTTACTTATTGTGCATGTTTTTGTAGATTTCTTACTTTCAGTTAATGTGCTTCTTTCTATATTCTATCTCTGATTTTTTCACAAATGTCTATCATAAAAGGGATAATATGATTGGATTTTAGAAAGACATAATACTATCTTTTGGAAGATTTTGACTTTTCTTACCTCAAGAAAATTATTGTTGTACAAATTTAATGTGTGATAAATTTCATTTTCCAGGTTTAGTTGAGAATGATGAGTTGTTGGAGAGCCATTTGTCACCATTTGGAAATTATGCAAGTGGGAAGTACATACATGATGATTCCAAAATCACTAGTATGTAGAAGAAACCATCACCTCTTTCCAAAGAACCATCTCCTTTAAAGAAGGCAGGAGAACGTCTAGTTAAGAATAGCTTATAGAAGAGTTTATCCTGGGACAAAGACTTATTCACTGATGGAGGTGGATTATAGTACTCTGTTTTTATTACTTAGTGTGTACATTTTTGTATATTTCCTACTTTTAGTTAATGTGCTTTTTTACTGTACTGTAACTCTGATGTTTTCACATTTTCTTAGGAGTTTTTGATTATGAAGAGTTGGCATTTGTAAATAAAACTTTGAAGATGCCAAATGAAAGAGTTATTACCCAACATTAAAGAGGAAACAAGAACTTTTGTTGAGTCTGTTATCCAACTTTTTGTACCATAGTTGGGTTACCTGAGGAGCCGCCGGTTGACAGACTTATTCAAAGCCTGATTCCAATGTATCAGTTGATCTGTCTACTTGTCTAGCCAATATTGGCTAGTCACCATTTTATTTGAATAATTTTGACCATGGCCCCGCGGGGTTTGTAATAAAATGTGCTAGTAGGATATTTTTGAGTGGTTCGGTCTCCTGAGACATAGAATCTCAAATAGAGTATTCCAGGGATTTTTTTGCCCGTGACAATTATTCTTTGCCTTCAACTGAGTATAATTGACGATGTATTCTCCCGCTTCCTTCAAAGCTGGAATGCCCAATGTTGAATTCTGGGCCTTGGGGGGTTATTAGAGCCCAAGTGAGTGTTATAAGCCTACTATAAATTATTTAGATAGATCATGGTCATGTCCTAAGTCATCTAGACACACACAAAAATTTCAAAAAAATCTTTTTCAAACAGTGAAAAATTATTTTTTATTTTTTTAATTTTAATTACTTTTCCTAAGTTTTTTGGGTTAATTTTTCCATAAATTAAATGGAAAAAACCCATTCATGATCCGGACTCCAAATTCAGTGATTTATGGCTCTAACCTTAAGCCAAAAATAATTCTTGATCAGCCAGCCAATCGGAACCAACTTTCAGATCAGCAATCGGACACATAATGCCTTTTTACTCAAAAAAGTCAGTTTTGAGTAAATAAATGATTTTTAGTAAAAAAAATGATTTTTATTAAAAAATGAATTTTATTAAAAAAATGATTATTTTGGAGAAAACTAAAACTCTCCAAATTAATCCAAATTCAGTAAAATAAAAGGCTAAATGACATCTCATGGAACACTTATGATGATTGGAGTTATCATAACTCAGCTTCAGTCATCATTAAGAGAGAAATTAATTTATTATCAGTTATCAGACATGTCATCTCCAGCTAAAGATGAGATGGAGAGCTCTCATTGGTCCAGTGATTTGATCGAGGTAAAGACTGAAGCTTACACCATCAGTAGGCTTCCCAGACCTAACAAAGTAGGTTTCCAGACCTAGCAGGCAACTTTCCCATGCAGTAGGGTTGGTTTTTTGGATTTAGGGTTTTAGCACTCTCATTTGTTAAATAGAGGCTCTTTTAGCTCTATTGAGGATGGATTTTTGTGTAGAGAAACTATGGTGAAACTTTTGTAATTGCTTGTTGCTTCTATGCAACCATTGGAATAAAATTAAGGCTTTGGAGGCTCATGTGGTGTGATTCTTCGGATGATTGCACTTGATGGATGAGGTGATGTTGTTTTAAAGTTTTTCTATCTTGTTTATTTGAGATTATGATGTTATGCTTTAGAAGGCTTCTGTAAGCACATAAGAACAGGTATTTGTAGTTTGCAAGTTAGTTGTTTATTGATTTACTTCTAGAATTTAAAAAGAGCATTGTTTTATTCAGTTGTAGTTCTTGCTCTTCTTTATTTCAATTTGTGAACAATACATGATCTAATCTTTGTATGGAAAGTCTATGAGTGTTAATTTGCATATCCTTCCATCCAACCAAGCTGAAGTTTGAGCTCAACTGCATCTTCTTCTCTTGGAGTCAAGTACGCTTTTCTGGTAATGGCATGCTTCATGAGATCCAAGTGCTTTAAAAAGGTCCACAGGTTTGACCATTCTCTCCTTGCTTTTATTCATTATCCAAATTAGAAAATCTTTATTTTCTTGGGATTAGGGCACATTTGGGCTAAAGTGAACATTCATTCACTTAGCCTTTGCCCTGGTCAGCTGCCCTGTGCTTTATTTTCAGCCTTTTAGGCCTTTTATTTGCAATCTTTCCTTCCCTTAGTTCACTGTCCACTTTTGCCCACTTTTTGCACTTTTGGACAGCCCTCTTTTGCCTCCTTTTCCCAATTTTTGCAGCCCCTTTCCATCCTCTTTTTGGGCCATCTTTTGGGCTGTATTTTCAGCCTTTTAGGCCTTTTATTTGCAGCCTTTCCTTCCTTTTTTTTGCTGTCCACTTTTCCCCATTTTTACCCTTTTGGACAGCCCTCTTTTGCCTCTTTGTTTCCACTTTTTGCAGCCCTTTTCCATCATTTTCTTCAACCATATTTTGGGCTGTACTTTCATCCTTTTTTCACCCTCATTTTGCATCCCTCTTTTTCTGATTTGCAACCCTCTTTCTCACTTAGTTTCCAGCCTTCTTTTGACTTGCCTTTTTCTCTCTTTCCACCCCTCTTTCACCCCTCTTGCCTTGCCTTTTTCTTGCCTCTTTTCTTCCTTCTTCTTGTTGAGTTTGGGTAAATGTTATTAGCTAGTTTATAGATTAAATTTCAAGTTATTTTTTATCAACTAATATCATAACAAGTGTGTGTCTAGAGTTCTTAGATTGCAGACAGGTGAAGGAGAGTGCAAAGGCCACAAACGAACAAGGAGTGCAAAAGGAATAAAAAGACTTCTATCCCTCTTCTTGCATCCCCTTCTTTCCCCATTATTCCAAGAAGAAAAGAACACGTCATCATTGTAAAAGATTAATAAAAAGAGTTGAGTGGGAGGAAGTCTCCTTCCTTTTCTACTTCCCCTATTTTGGGGAAGTGTGTCTTGTGTTCATTTTCATGATTTACTTAGTATAGTTTTCCTTAAGCAATCAGTTTAGTTCTTTGATTAGACTTAGTTTCATTCTTACTAATTGCTAGATTCATCATTGCTTGTTGGTATCTTGTTATAAATTGTTAAATCATAAGAAGAACCAAAATCTCTTTAATCTCACCATAAGGTGGATCAAGAGTGCTCTCTGTCAGAGAGTTTTAATCAACCACCTTTCATATTAATTATTGTGTTTGTTTAATTCAAATAATCCATAAGTAAGACTCTTGAACTTGCAGAAACACAAGTCAAGAGCACTCTCTATCGGAGAGCACCTTAGGTTTGCACAACCCCTACATTAGTATCATCTAGATTAGCTAAGTCTCTTGAACCACTGTCATAAGATGAGGTCAAGAGCGCTCTCTGTCGCAGAGTTTTAATTAATTAACTTAATAAAATTCACAACTCACACCCCTTTAATTAATTAACCCCCTTCCCTCCTTGCCGGAGTATGCTCTGACCGATCCTAGATCGGAGTACCCAAAATGGCACTAGATCTTTAAACCCTGCAAGAGTAACCTAAGAACACTTAAACACCCCGTAACCAGTGCATCGGCGTTGTATGGATTCTTCCAAAGTACTTCCTAGTAGAGGCACCGGAACCTCTCACTGTCATAGATTCTCAGCTAGCTGGTCACTTGACAATATTAGCCTAGGATACTGGGCGGGCCCGACATGTCTTCAACAGAGGCGACTTAGAAGAGTGTCCTGGATTTGATAAACCTTTTTGTTGACACCCTAAAGCAAGACCATAGTTAAAAACTCTTAAAAATTACCAAGAGCACTTGCAAAACCTAACATTCACTTGCATATTTTGGGATTCACATCTTTCTAAACATGAAGCATCTTAGATAATTTTACTCCATAGGCACTGGTTCCATATTTTAGCATTGTTGATAATCTGGGTCATTTTTCCATTGAATGTTTGATTATAAGTCATATATGTGAATGCTTTATTTATTTTCATGAATTGCTCAAATATTTGTCTATCTTTTAATTCCAGTGATAGCAATGTGGATTGCCTTCTCTTGTGCTCAATTTATCACATTAATCATCTAAAATCACAATAACTCCTTGACAACACCCATCCACATCTGAAAACATTTAAAATTTAACTTAAACATTGAGCCATAGAAAACTCTTTGTTAGATACTACCCCCCTTGGCTTCGTTAGGAGTTCGCCTAAACAGAGGAGCTAGGAGTAGGTGACAGTACCTAGCTCTATGCTTTCCCCCAAGGTCACACCTCTCCCACTTTCTCAAGTGAGGAGACAGCTTTTGGAAGATTTCTGCTGCTGGTGTGCAATTGGCGGACAACATCTTTTGCCGTTGTTGCCAGGGACAAATCCTTTTGTTCCTGGACAACCTTTGTTTCTTTTAGTTTTTTACCTTTTTATCATTTTTGGTAGATTTTTAGTCCAATCACTCTCTAAAATTAGACTTAAGTCCACCTGGCGACTCCACTATCAGTTAACAGCTCAAGGTATTTTACTAGAAGAAACTCTGTAGGTTTGGTCGATTTCATCCCTGACCCTGAAAAAGTCTTAAGGAGGAGATTAAACAAACTATCTTCTCACAGGATCCTTGCAGAACTTGAATCTGAGTCTATTTTAGACATCCACATTTTATTTCTTGAAAACACTAATACCACTATTTTTGACATAATGGGAAAGTATTTTACTCAGCTTGACTTTTCTTAGATAGCAGGTCAACCCCACCGTCTTCCAGACAAAGCTGTCAAGAAGCTCCCAATGTATACAGGCACGAATGCCATTACCTCTGCCATGCACCTCGGGAACTTTTCTAGGTGTATCAATGCTTATATAAATGATCTAGTCAGCCAACATGATGACGTGTATATGAAGTTATTTTATCTATCTCTAGATGGAAAGGTGGGAGACTGGTATAGCAATTTACCAGACAATTCCTTTAATAGTCTAGTAGCTTTCAAAATTTCTTTCACCAACAAATTCGGTGAAAATAAAGAACCTCGGCATCAACTTGCGTCCTTGACCAACATAAAGAAGAAAGACACAAAAAAAATGGATGAGTTCAATAATAGGTTCACAGAATTATCAAATACGATCCCTACTGAGTATGCCCCAACTAAACCAACCATCCTGGTCTATTACATTGAGGCACTTAGTGGAAAAATGCAGTACCAGATCAGAGACAAAGAGCCTGCTAACTTGCTCTAGGATAAGGAGATGGAAATCAAGATTGATCTGAATATGCAGTCATCTGGTGAATGTAACCTCCATGGTTATTCAAGGTCTTCAACTCTGTTGAAAATTAGTGAACCAAAAGACAAGGATCGTTTATCAGCTATGAAGGATGCCTATGAAAAACAAATGATGGAGATGAAGAAAAATATGGAGGAGGCAGAGCAGAAACACGTAGCACAGTTAAAAGAAATTCAAAATAGGGTGATCACAATGGAAAGAACTCAAACTCAGTCCACTCCTAGAACCTTTCCTACCAAGCCAACTTGGCAAAGAAATCCTCCCAACCATGAGTAGAGGCCTCCCCATCAACTAGAGGCTGCCAACATGGTTGAGCAGTATAAGCCATTTTGCAGGGCATGTGAAGACCTTCATGAAGATTCTTCTTGTTACTATGCATGCTATGTTCAGGAGCATGGTTTTCTGGAGGGTTGTGGTCCTAAAGCATCATCAAGCGAGCCTGAGTACATAAACTATGTAGATGACATGCATGATATTTCCGGAGAAAGTTGGAGAGAGACAAAACAATATTCAAGAGAGCCTGAATACATTAACACAGTTGGACAGCTCCATCCTGTCACCATAGAAACCCGGGGTCAAGTTGAAGATTATAGTCAGCAATTAGATGATCTCACTAAAAAATTTAGCACTAATCCTACTAATGAGCATAATGATGATAGTTTGGAAGATTTACTACCTTGTGACCTCTTTCTGAAGAAGATGACTATGATCATGAGGAGGGATATAGAATCAGATGTGATACAAGTGAGGAAGAATCCCTTACATCTGAGATGGATGATAACTTTGAGACTTCAATTAAAAATCCAATCTTATATGTTTCATGTGATGAGATTCCTCCATGCACTCCACCAGATGACAAATATTTGGAAAGTTGGGTCCCCTGTGATATCTTTGAAACCCGGCTTTTTGAAGAAAATGGTTTTGAGCAAAATGAGAAGTACAGACATGGACTTGATACCAGTGATGAGGCATCTCTCATATCCGACATAGATGGTGATGATGACTGTTGGAATTTTATTGAAAATCCAACCTATGATACCTTTGAGAATATTTTTGAGAATCTCATCTATGATATGTCCAGCAAGGGGAGTTGTTCTTCTGAGACTTATGAAAGTTATAAGGAAGAGCACTCAGAGTTTTTATATGATCAGTCAAAATTGTATCTAAGGATCGGTAATAAGGATTTGAAAAAGCAGTGTAGTGAAGATGCAAATGGGATACAACTAGTTGAAGTTTTTTCTCAGCCATCGTCTTCACATATAGATGTTCCTTATGTTTCGAAGCACCTTGGGGTTTATACAATGAGTTATTATTTGATAAGCCTTGATGATCAGCATGATGGAGTAGTCGACTTGTAACATTATCTCGATTTGTATATCAGTGCTATCCAGTCATGGATAGAAGCAGCCTACGTGAGCATCTATCAGTTTGGGAAGAAGTTTGATGACATTATTCATGCCTATGATTCCCCGTCCAGCCCGCCCATTCTGGATCATCACGCAAGTTTGCATTTTCTGAAAATTGTGTCCTTACTTTGGTTGGTAACCAAGGACAAGGAAAAACCCTTTTATATTAATAAAATGCTTAGGTGGCTACACTAGATTTATGATTACACCTATCCTTTTTTGTATCATGCTTAGAGTAGGAAAATAGGCTCCTTAAAGTGACGTTTATCTTAGCATTTTTCTTTTTAGGAATAAAATTTCCAGTTAAGTTTTGTCATTCCTTTGAATAAAGAAACTTTTGGATCATTGGCTCTTTTTCATAAAACTTGTGCTACTGAGGTTTTTCTTGTCAAGTCGAGATGTTTTTATAGGATGTGGAAACCAGAGATTCTAGGGTTCTCGTATGCTCTCCTTGCATAAGAGATTAGATCAAGCGCACGTCCCACAGTTGGAGCCAGATGTTATCCAACATTTTTTACCATAGTTGGGTTACCTGAGGAGCCACCGGTTGACAGAATTTTTCAAAGCCTGATTCCAGTGTATCAGTTGATCCGTCTGCTTGTCTAGCCAATATTGGCTAGTCACTTTTTTATTTGAATAATTTTGACCATGCCCTCGCGGGGTTTGTAATAAAATGTGCTAGTAGGATATTTTTGAGTGATTCGGTCTCCTGAGACATAGAATCTCAAATAGGGTATTCCAGGGAGTTTTTTGCCCCTGACAATTATGCTTTTCCTTCAGCCGATTATAATTGACGAGGTTTTCTCCTGCTTCCTCCAAAGCTGGAATGCCCGATGTTGAATTCTGGGCCTTGGGGGGTTATTAGAGCCCAACTGAGTGTTATAAACCTACTATACATTATTTAGATAGATCATGGTCATGTCCTAAGTCATCTGGACACATAAAAAAATTTCAAAAAAAACTTTTTCGAACAGTGAAAAATTATTTTTTAATTTTTTAATTTTAATTACTTTTCCTAAGTTTTTTGGGTTAATTTTTCCATAAATTAAATGGAAAAAACCCGTTCATGATCTGGACTCTAAATTCAGTGATTGATGGCTCTAAACTTAAGCCAAAAATCATTCTTGATCAGCTAGCTAGTCAGAACCAACTTTCAGATCAGCAATCAGACACATAATGCATTTTTACTCAAAAAGTTAGTTTTGAGTAAAAAAATGATTTTTAGTAAAAAAATGATTTTTATTAAAAAAATGATTATTTTGGAGAAAACTAAAACTCTCCAAATTAATCCAAATTCAGTAAAATAAAAGGATAAATGACATCTCATGGAACACTTATGATGATTGGAGTTATCATAACTCAGCTTCAGTCGTCATTAAGAGAGCAATTAATTTATTATCAGTTATCAGACATGTCATCTCCAGCTAAAGATGAGATGGAGAGCTCTCATTGGTCCGGTGATTTGATCGAGGTGAATAATGAATCTTACACCATCAGTAGGCTTCTCAAACCTAACAAATTAGGTTTCCACACCTAGCAGGCAGCTTTCCCATGCAGTAGGGTTGGTTTTTTGGTTTTAGGGTTTTAGCACTCTCTCATTTGTTAAATAGAGGCTCTTTCATCTCTATTGAGGATGCATTTTTGTGTAGAGAAACTCTGGTGAAACTTTTGTAATTGCTTGTTGCATCTATGCAACCATTGGAATAAAATTAAGGCTTTGGAGGCTCATGTGGTGTGATTCTTTGGATGATTGCACTTGATGGATGAGGTGATGTTGTTTTAATGTTTTTCTTTCTTGTTTATTTGAGATTATGATGTTATTCTTTAGAAGGATTCTGTAAGCACATAAGAACAGGTATTTGCATTTTGCAAGTTAGCTGTTTATTGATTTACTTCTAGAATTTAAAAAAGAGCATTGTTTTATTCAGTTGTGGTTAATGCTCTTCTTTATTTCAATTTGTGAACAATACATGATCTAATCTTTGTATGGCAAGTCTATGAGTGTTATTTTGCAGATCCTTCCATCCAACCAAGTAGAAGTTCGAGCTCAGCTGCATCTTCTTCTCTTGGAGTCAAGTGCGCTTTTCCGGTAATTGCATGCTTCATGAGATCCAAGTGCTTTAAAAAGATCCACAGGTTTGACCATTCTCTACTTGCTTTTATTCATCATCCAAATTAAAAAAAAAATTATTTTCTTGGGATTACAGCACGTTTGAGATAAAGTGAACATTCATTCATTTAGCCTTTGCCCCGGTTGGCTTCCTTATGCTTTATTTTCAGCCTTTTAGGCCTTTTATTTACAGCCTTTCCTTCCCTTAGTTCACTGTCCACTTTTCCCCACTTTTTGCGCTTTTGGACAGCCCTTTTTTTCCTCCTTTTTCCAATTTTTGCAGCCCCTTTCCATCCTCTTTTTGGGCCATCTTTTGGGCTGTATTTTCAGCCTTTATGGCCTTTTATTTGCATCCTTTCCTTCCTTTTGTTTGCTATCCACCCATTTTTACCCTTTTGGACAGCCCTCTTTTGCCTCTTTGTTTCCACTTTTTGCAGCCCTTTTCCATCCTTTTCTTCAACCATATTTTGGGCTGTACTTTCAGCCTTTTTCACCCTCATTTTGCAGTTCTCTTTCTCTGATTTGCAGCCCTCTTTCTCACTTAGTTTCCAGCCTTCTTTTGACTTTCCTTTTGCTCTCTTTCCACCCCTCTTTCACCCCTCTTGCCTTGCCTTTTTCTTGCCTCTTTTCTTCCTCCTTCTTGGTGAGTCTGGTTAAATGTTTTTAGCTAGTTTATAGATTAAATTTCAAGTTATTTTTGGTCAACTAATATCATAACAAGTGTGTGTCTAGAGCTCTTAGATTGCAGACAGGTGAAGGAGAGCGCAAAGGCCACAAACGAACAAGGAGTGCAAAAAGAACAAAAAGACTGCTATCCCTCTTCTTGCATTCCCTTCTTTCCCCGTTGTTCCAAGAAGCAAAGAACACATCATCATTGTAAAAGATTAATAAAAAGAGCTGAGTGGGAGGAAGTCTCCTTCCCTTTCTACTTCCCCTATTTTGGGGAAGTGTGTCTTGTATTCATTTTCATGATTTACTTAGTATAGTTTTCCTTAAGCAATTAGTTTAGTTCTTTGATTAGACTTAGTTTCATTCTTACTAATTTCTAGATTCATCATTGATTGTTGGTATCTTGTTATAAATTGTTAAATCATAAGAAGAACCAAAATCTCTTGAATCTCACCATAAGGTGGATCAAGAGTGCTCTCTGTCGGAGAGTTCTAATCAACCACCTTTCATATTAATTATTGTGTTTGTTTAATTCAAATCATCCATAAGTAAGACTCTTGAACTTGCAGAAACACAAGTCAAGAGCACTCTCTATCGGAGAGCACCTTAGGTTTGCACAGCCCCTGCATTAGTATAATCTAGATTAGCTAATTCTCTTGAACCACTGTCATAAGACGAGGTCAAGCGCGCTCTCTGTCGGAGAGTTTTAATTAATTAACTTAATAAAATTTGCAACTCACACCCCTTTAATTAATTAACCCCCCTCCCTCCTTGCCGGAGTATGCTCTGACCGATCCTAGATCGGAGTACCCAGAAATGGCACTAGATCTTTAAACCCCGCAAGAGTAACCTAATAACACTTAAACACCCGTTAACCAACGCACTGGAGTTGTAGGGATTCTTCCAAAGTACTTCCTAGTAGAGGCGCCGGAACCTCCCGCTGTCATAGATTCTCAGCTAGCTGGTCACTTGACAATATCATCCTGGGATACTGGGCAGGCCCGACATGTCTTCAATGAAGGTGACTTAGAAGAGTCTCCTGGATTTGATAAAACTTTCTGTTGACACCCTAAAGCAAGACCACAGTTAAAAACTCTTAAAAATTACCTAGAGCACTTGCAAAACCTAACATTCACTGGCATCTTTTGGGATTCACATCTTTCTAAACATGAAGCATCTTCGATAATTTTACTCCATAGGCACTGGTTCCATATTTTAGCATTGTTGATAATCTGGGCCATTTGTCCATTGAATGTTTGATTATAAGTCGTCTCTATGAATGCTTTATTTATTTTTGTGAATTGCTCAAATATTTGTCTATCTTTTAATTCCAGTGATAGCAACATGGATTTCCTTGTCTTGTGCTCAATTCATCACATTAATCATCTAAAATCCAAATAACTCCTAAACAACACCCATCCGCATCTGAAAACATTTAAAATTTAACTTAAACATTGAGCCATAGAAAACTCTTTGTTAGAGACTACCCCCCTTGGCTTCGTTAGGAGTTAGCCTAAATGGAGGAGCTAGGAGTAGGTAATAGTACCTAGCTCTGTGCTTTCCCCCAAGGTCACACCTCTCCCACTTTCTCAAATGAGGAGATAGCTTTCGGAAGATTTCTGCTGCTGGTGTGCAATCGGTAGACAACAGAGTCAAATGGTAGCGTTGTTTCTTCAGATTTGAGTTTACAACATTTGGAAGAGAAGCTATTTGAACAAAACAACAAAATTTTGATGATCAAATTGACATGATGACCACTGGAAACAAACTAGTTGCCAGCAAGAATAATAGTGAAGGTTAAATTTATGGGATTCATGATGTAGAAATTATTAGCAATAGAACAGGAAGAAGGAAGCGTTGATCTGAAAATGAACCTACCAAGAGAGAGGGTATTGTATCCATTAGCAACAGAATAGGTGGAACCAATGAAATGGACAAAATGAATTTGAGTTATCAAGATCAAATTGACATGACAATTACCAGCAACAAATTACTTTCCAGCAAGAAGAGTAGTGAAGGTGAAATTCACATTAGTCGTGATGTCGCAATTGTTAACAACATAACAGATGAAAGCAAACTACAATCTAAAAATGAATCTAACAAGATACAAGGCTTTGTATCCATTTCCAATATAATAGGTGGAACCATGCATGAAATGGACAAAGTGCAGACAAAATGTGACTATCTTCCGATATTTCATATATAATTGAATCATTGTATACATCAACTCTAAAAATACACTTTAAATTTTAAAGAACCTAGCTTATAGAGAAATATAAAATTTCTGATTTTGATGCTATGATATCCATTTTTCTTGACCTTTTACTATTTGACATCTCAAGTATGATATTGTTGATTTTATAAGAAACTATTCTAATTTTTTGTTGATTTTTTATTACAACATTTGTTGAGCAATGTCATTCTTCACCAAAGTCAAGCTACTCTTAAATATTTCCACAATAAATGTATATTTTACTGCCTTTGATGTACTTTTTGTGGTGTGGTCTCTTGTTGGACATTAATAAAATTATATTATCTAATGGAGTTTGCTTCCATACTGTATAATACACTTCTTTATTTCAATTGAAAGTTATCTTCATCTTTTTAACAATATTAAACATTAAATATAGTTGGTTTTTCTTTGTCTCTGGAAAAATCGTTTGTTATAGAAAAAAAAATCCACTAAGCTACCTATTGACAGTACTAAAAGAGGGTTGTATTGTCAAGCCCCATGTACATTGGCATATCATTTATCCAATCATCGGTTTTTATTTCATACTTAGGATATCTAAATTAATTTCTTATAAAATTTGGTATACTTGATATAGAACTCTGCGAAAAAATCTGGCATAAAAACTAAAGATTTCAAAAATCCCATGTAAAGCACACAATGAGTGTCTCTGGAAACAATGGAACCTCTACCTTTGGGACATTCACAAGAAATGTTTCTTTAGTTTCTAAATATATGAAGGATACACTTGGAAAAGTGTTACCAGGTTGGTGCTTCCATCTATTTATTGGGGCTTGATCCTTTTCTTTAACAATCTACTTTCTCACCTTTTGAGTTTAAATTTCCTTTTAGTTGCATTCCATATTTTATTTCAATGGATTTTTTTCAGAATTTGTTCTATTAACCATTTCAATGTAGATATGGTTTTTAGTAAAGTTCTGTGGAAGCTTTGACATGTCCCATGGAAGGTTTTTGCGGGGTAAATTATTTAACCAGAATTCTCATTGCAATGCTTGTGAGTAGCCTATAGGTGCCCATGCTCGCTACTATACTCACTAGAAGGGGAGGCTCATGGTATCTCTTCAACGAATTCCTCAAAATCTTAATTTACCTGGTGAATGGGAAGGGATTCATGAACTATTCTTTCAATTTTTCTTTTAGTTTCTTCATATGCCCACACTTAGGATTGAATTTCTTGGTTCTATAGTCTAGGTATATACTATTTAATGATGTTATTTTATATACATAACAACATGATTACTTGTTAGTGTTAGATTTGTTTAGTTTTTCGTCCTTTATTTTTGAGTCGTTATGCTTCTATGAACTTTGTTTCAGCAACTAGGTTGCAACAACTATTTGTGCTAATAACATGAACAACAATGTTATAAGAAAGACAATTAGTTTACATCTTAATTCTTCAACTTGTTGATTGAACCGCTCAAATGAATATTCTATGATTTCTTTGTGACAAAGCTTCCTTGTTTTTGTTCTAATACCTTTTGAATGATTTCCCACTCGCCTTATTTCCTAAATATCCATATAATTAGGCAATACATCATCAAATGCATATCATGTTTTCATAAACAGATTGGCATCTAATGTAGGATGTATTTTTAGAAGAATTGAAAATACATCAATGAAGCCATTTCACTTATGATTCAATAAAACCTTAAGGGGATTAAAATATCTTGGATAAAGCTTCAAATGATTTATTGCAGTACGGAGGCAATACACTTGAATGCCAAAGAAACACCAATATCTTGGATAAAGATTCAAACCTTTTAATGAAGTTGCCATTTAGTCCTATTTTTTGCTCTCTTTTTTTGTAGTTATATTAGTACAGCAACCTTATTGTACCATCACATCCTCTCACTTGTATCTAGCTCATACGATTTATTAATTTGAACCAACAGCATTATAGGATGATAAAGTTCATATGACTGATCTAAGTGCCCACGTCGTGTCTCCCTTCCAATCTCAAAGTTTGGGTCTGACTAAGTGCGAGGCTGGAAGGTAAGACAAGAAGGCTAGTTTGCTTTGGGTTCATTAATCTGTTAGGATATAGAAATGAGCCATTGTCTAAAGAGGGTTCATTGGGGTGGGGGGTGCTTTTTTCTAGAATAATTTTAGAGTATGTCTGGGCAGTTAAGTCTATCGCAACAGGCATACACCTACATTAATTACAATTGTATTAAACTTAGTTTTAATTTGGTATGAAATCATATTAAAAATATATAAGAAATATGCATTGTGGTATGAATTTAACACTAACATCTAATATTGTTTTTTTTTCTTTCGGATCACAACAATTGATGACTCTATAGATAATGAACCAAATTATGTTGAGCTTGCATTGGATATAGAAGGAGAAGAAGAATATTATGGTGAAAAATGATGACGACGATGACAACGATGGGGATGAGGTTGATCAAGATGATAAGTTTGATGATCATGAACATGATCTTGATGATGATGTTGGTGGTGCTAGTTAACTACTGATGCTATGCATGAACATGATACATTTTGGATTATATTTACATATATTATTGTTGATATATAACTATGATACATTTATAATTTTGAATTTTATAAAGGGAGAGAGAGATCATAAAACATTTTTTTTGTTAGATTGGTATTTAAATCACATATATTTGACTTCTGTTCGCATTACTATAATGATATCCATGAAAGGTTTTGGTATGTTGATCAAACATTTGAATTTTAGTTGATTTGGTTAAAGAATATGATACATTTTGGATTATATTTACATATATTATTGATGATATATAACTACGAAAAACTTATAATTTTGACTTTTATATCTATATATGGAGATCATACAACTTTTTTTTATTAGATTGTTATTTAAATCATATATGTGTTTGACTTATTTTTAATTTACTCTAGTGGTTTCCATGAAAGGTTTTGATATGTTAATCAAACATTTCAATTTTAGTTTATTTGAATAAAGAAGATGATGATATTATTAGTAATGTATTGTTTCTTTATTTATATTGGAAATTGTCAATGTTATTTTGAGAAGAATTAGTATGTATATATGACGATATTACTATTTTTGGATGGATGTTGAGAATTTTAAGTAAAGTTCTTCAGAAATGTTACGTTTTAATTTTGATTTTTTAATGATATTTGAGAATTTTGATATATTTCAATATTTAATTGAAATTAATAAAATGGATGCAAAACAATAAATTTTTTTATATTTCACTATTAATAATTGAATTTTAAATTCTTAATTAATAGTAAATGCAAAACAAAATACAAAATGGATACAATATTAGATGTAACACTAATTGCAAAACTGGATAAAAAACATGACACAAAAACAAACACCACACCAAACACAAAAGTGGATGTAAAAGTGGGCGTCACATAAGACAAATGTGGAAACAAAAATGGGCATCACTCTAAACATAAAATTGGACACAAAATTGGATGCAAAAACTAGACATGATTAATTCCTCAAAACTAGATTCAATACTGGGACCAAAACTATATGCAATAGTATATGCAAAAGTGGATTCTCAGATGGACGCAAAATTGGACACTAAGGTTGGCACAAAATTGGGCACATCATTCGATGTAAAACCAACCACAACCCTAGGCACAAAACTGTAAGCAACACTTGGCACAAAGAAAGACTTAGAACGAGATACAATATTAGATGTAAAATGGGATGAAACATTGGATATAAAAGTAGATGCAATATTGGATGTAAAACATGATGCAACATTACACACAAACATGGGTGCAACACTAGGTGCAACGTTGGGTGCAAACCTAAATGCAAAAAAAGACATCACCGGGATGGAATAGTAGGTCCAAACCTAGATGCAAAAGAAGGTGTGATGCCCAAAACTATATGCAATAGTAGATGCAAAAGTGGATTTTCTTCTGGATGCAAAATTGGGTGCATCATTCGAAAACCAGGCACAACATTGGGCACAAAACTGTAAGTAACACTATTGGATACAATATTGGATGTAAAATGGGACACAACATTAGACACAAGCATGGGTGCAACACTAGGCGCAGCGCTAGGTGCAAACCTAGATGCAAAAAAAATATCAAACAGGATGTAACAGTAGGTACAAACCTAGACGCAAAAGAAGACATGAAATAGGATGATATTTTGGGCACATACATGGATGGAAAAAAAATGTAAAATGGGATGCAAAATTAGAAGTAAAACTAGATGTAAAACTAGATGCAATATTGGACCAAAAAATGGATGCAAACCTATATGTAACATTAGATGCAAAATTGGGTGCCAAACTCGACGTCAAATTAGGAGAAACACCAGACACAACATTGGATGTAAAACTAGGCATCAAACTAGGTGCAAACAAGGACATAACCAAGGGTGCAAAATTGGGCACAAATAAAAGTGTATAAAAATACGCAAAAAAATGGATGCAACAATGGAAGAAAAAATGGACGTTAAAAAGGAAGAAGAAAAAGACGTAATTGACGACCTTTTACAAAAATGTATAATAGAGCCTTATTTAGCGCCAGATTGTTCACCACAATTGTGAAAAAAAACACTAAAATCTGGTGCTAAATACGACGCTAATCCAAGTTTTGTTGTAGTGTAAGTTCCTTTATGGGTTTGGAAGGATACTATAGGAGTTTCATTGAGGATTTCTAAAGGATATCAAACCCCATAGAATCCTTACAAAATAAGGAAGTGAAATTCCTATGGACTAAAAAATGTGAGGACAATTTCCAACTTCTGAAGAAACTATTCACATGTGCACCAATTCTAAATATTGTCAATTGAGATAATGAATGTGTTGTATGTATCGACGCTTCCCTTGAAGGACTTGGAGGGGTATTAATGCAGGAATTCCATGTAATTTTCTATGAATCTAGGGAGTTGAAAGCGGATGAAAAAAATTATGCCATGTTGTGATCTAGAGCTCATTTCTATCACACATGCTCTCAAAATGTGGAGACACTACCTTATGGGAAGCATATTTGAGTTAAAAAAAAATCACCACAACTTAATATACTTCTTCGAGCAACCAAAATTGAATTCCCTCCAAGAAATATGGATGTAATTCTTAAGTGAATTTGATTGTGAAATAAAACATATCAAAGGAAAAGAGAACGCATTTGTCGATGCACTAAACATGAAGAATCGAGTCTCGCAAATGATGGCCAACAACACCTTGTAATTATATGTGAAAAGTATATTATTAAACACTTTGGGTTCATAAAAATATTATTTTAAAATAAAAAAGGATTTACAACAAGGTTATATACCATATAAATACGTGGATTACAGCTTGGACAAGGAAGGAATCCTCATGTACAAAAATAAGGTCTACATACTGAAGAATGAAGGCTTGAGGAAGGTTATACTACATTAAAGATGTGTTTTCATGTATGGAGACCATCTGGGTTATCAAAAAACCATTACAACAGTAAATAAAGAGTATTACTAGCAAGGATAAAGAAAAATATAGTTGAGTTCTTAGCCAGATGCTTTGAATGCTAAATAGTGAAGGGAAAGCATGGGAATCTAAGATGTTTGTTACATCTATTACCTATACTATAGTGGAACTGGGATGTGGTAACCATATGTTTAATTAACAAATTACCAAATATTGTGAAGAAACATGATTCCATTATCATGGTAGTGCGTAAATTGATGAAGGTTTCCCATTTCATACATGTTAAATCAATTGATAAGGTAGCCAACATTGTTTAAATTTACATGAGATAGATAGCTAGATTGCATAACACTCCAAAGGATATTTTTCCGACATGGATACTCATTTTACTTCAAATTTATGGAAATGACTATTTAAAGAATTCGGAACTAAGCTTAATTTCAACATATCTTGACATCCTTAGGAAGATAGTCAAATGGAAAGAACTAACCGGGTTATCAAAGACATGATGAGAATGGATCTAATGGATCAACCTTTGAAATGGGAAGGTTACATTTACCTTGTTGAATTTGTGTATAACAATGGGTACTAGGATTTGTTCAAAATGATCCCATTTGAAGCCTTATATGGAAGGAAATGTAACATTTTTTAAAATTGGGACAGTGTTAGGATTATAATCCTCCCTTATCCAATTTGGTCAATTATGTCTAAATAAGGAGTCCTTTCAGTCTATATTTAGTCACTAGCACCATTGGGTCCACTTGGCCTAATTGGGCCACATGTACTAGTTACTAGAGTGTGGGGAACACTAATTGAGGGTAACTTCCACTGAATTCACTTGCATGCATCAGTTTAGGATCCTCCTAGATCAATCCCTACAATTTAGGAGCCACTGGGAGTGCCAGAACCAACCTCCTTCAATTGAGTTCAATTAGTGACTAGTTAAGCCTAGTTAGGAGTCATTTACATTCAGTTAGAGCCAGTCATTAATTGATTGCATGTGGGAAGGTGCAATTCCTCACCTACCACATTTAGTTAGGCTAGTTAACTGATTCTAACTTACTAGTACACTGATTGAGAAAACTGGGGCTGACTAGTTGAGCTCCGATAATGATTTAGACATTTCCAGTTATCCATGCAGTTAGGTAGAGTCAATAAATTTGAATTCATCTCTCATGCATTCGAATTGACTGGTTATTAATACCAGTGTATTACATTGTAATTAATTATCCAATTACTTTTGATTAATGAAAGCATTCACAGTTGCAAGCCATTTTTGCATTATTTCATTCTTCAATTTCTGAGTAAAATTGTCTGATCTATCTTGTGAGTTGTGTGTTGGTCCACAGATATATGTGCTCAATTTAATATGGTATCAAAGCCTCGGTAGGACAAGACACTTCTCCTTTCTATAGATCTCATACTGGATCAAATTTCTTGAGCAAAATTGCTCCTTCCATCTCTACACCAGAAGCGACAAGTTTACCACAGAAATCTTAAGCAAAGGAATTTTTGATCAAGCTTGATTGATTAACTAAGATGGGTGTGATGAAAACTTGAAAAGTGTAGGATATCTGACCTTATGGTGCCCCCCTTTTTTTTTGCAGATACAACTTCGAATGGATTCATTAGTTCCTCTTCTCACCCCATTCATAAGCTATTCAGAATGGAAGTTGAAGATGATTGCATATATGAAGAGACAATATCTCTATGAGGTGTCTATTTGGACTTGGTAAATATCCTTATGAGAATGATAATGAATGGATAAATGACGGTGATGCATATTTTGGAGCAATAGGTCTAGCCCTTTCTCCTAGCTTGCGCTACCTCACTAAATCTATTGAATACCCAAAGGATCTCTAGACAAAATTGAACATAACCTTTATCAAGCATAGTGAGGATCATAATAGTACTTTGGAGAGAACACCCAACACCACAAGAGTTCTTGATACAAAATTCTAGGTCTTTACTCTCTCTGATGAAGTTGTTCAAGATGAAGAAGAAACAGAATCTTCTACACAGTCAATTCGAATTAAAGAAAGTCTCCTTGCAGTGACTTCTTCTCCTGATGCTCTAGAAGTTTATGAGATATATAATATCTCATATTCTCATATGGATGATACAGAAGAAGACATTCAAATATTTGATATTGAAGAAAAACACTGCTGCACTTCTATGCAAACATTTTCCAGTGATTCTCCATTAAATTTTGTGCAAAATTTGCCAATGATTCTCCATTAAATTTTGTGCAAAATTTGCCAGTGATTGCTTCTAAAAGTGAAGATGAATTTGATTTCTCTCCCTCTAATGTTGTTTTTGGTGTGCATATAAGTAATACCTTGGATATTTTGGAATATTATCATATTTTAGGAATGATCCATTCACTCTCCTTGATCTATATCTTCCAGCAAATTCCTACAGGACTTCATGCACCAATATTCATAATTTTGAAAAAGGAGAAAACTATGCATCTACCGTCTCGGTGGACCATACTTTTGGATCTGATATGAAATTTATTGGATCTGATATGATATTAATTGGTTCAATATTTCAGGTTCATGAGCTTTCATTACTGCTTGTATCTGTTCTCATCAATTTTTGTGTGAAGAAACAAGTACCACAAGTCTCCTTCAAAATTGTTGTTGGGTATTTGATTTCATTCCACACTTTTGGATCTGATATGAAATTATTTGGATCTGATATGATATTATTTGGATATGATATGATATTATTTGGTTCAAATTTTAGATTCCAAGAGCTTTCATTCATGCTTGTAGCTTCTCTCACCAATCTCGGTGTGAAAAATCAAGTACCGCAAGTCTTCTTCAAATTTGTTGCTAGGGATTTGGTGTTAGTTTCCTCTTATGAGGTTGCTGATATTTTATTTTGTGAATAATTAGTTATTTATAAATCTATATCATATTATGGAGCTCAAGCATTCGCTCTCCACAGTCCCAGGGCTTCTCTACCTTTGGTCACATGCTCATCTCCTCACAGAACTAGTAAAGAGGAAGACATTCTGCATCTTCCTGGACACTTGCTCCTACCACTTGGGGATGATTTCAACATTCATGGTTTGATGTTCAAGGATACAACATATTATTTTATTGATTTTTCTTCACATGGTTCGAATCCTCAAGAACCTTTTCTCTCTTATCAGTTGATTTCAACTGCTTTACATGGGTCAAGTTTTCATCGAGTAGCTATCTATATTTCTGATTTAGTTGAGCATATTATTCTTCTTCCAAAGAGGAAGATTCCTTTAGACATAATGATGGAGGATTTCATATTCCAGGCCCTAGGATACCTATGCACAAAATAACCAAATTGATCTTGATTCTTCCTGCTTAGTTTGAGGAGGGATTTTTTCCCATGTGGTTTTTTCCTGGTTCCTTGTATTAAGCAGTTACTTTGCTTTAGTTGTAATGGGTGACCTATGGTCTTAGTTACCATGGCCCAAAAATTTTTCAACATAGAATTTAGAGGGATTTTAGGATTAGTATCCTCCCTCGTCCAATTGGGTCAATTATGTTGAAATAAGGATTCCTTTCAATCTATATTTAGTCACTAGCACCATTGGGTCCAATTGGCCTAATTGGGCCACATGTACCAGTTACTAGAGTGTGGGGAACACTAATTGAGGCTAACTTCCACTAAATACACTTGCATGCATCCGTTTACGAGCCTCATAGATCAATCCCTAAAATTTAGGAGCCATTGGGAGTGACAGAACCAATCTCCTTTAGTTGAGTTTAGTTAGTGACTAGTTAAGCCTAGTTAGGAGTTAGTTACATCTAGTTACATTCAGTTAGCGCCAATAATTAATTGATTGCATGTGGGAAAGCACAATTCCTCACCTAACACATTCAGTTAGGCTAATTAACTGATTCTAACTAACTGGTGCACTAATTGAGGAAACTGGGGCTAACTAGTTGAGCTCCGATAATGATTTAGACATGTCCAGTTATCCATGCAGTTAGGTAGAGTCAATCAATTTGAATTACTCTCTTATGCATTCGAATTAACTAGTTATTAATACCAGTGTGTTACATTGTAATTAATTATCCAATTACTTTTGGTTAATGAAAGCATTCACATTTGTAAGCCATTTTTGCACTGTTTCATTCTTCAATTTCTGAGTAAAATTGTCTGATCTATCTTGTGAGTTGTGTGTTGGTCCACAAATCTATGTGCTCAATTTAATAGGCATGACAATGGATATGATAACTTTAGGCCTATAAATATTAAAATACATGGAAGAACAAGTAGGAAAGATCAAGCATAATTTAAAGGTGGCACAAGATAGACAGAAAAACTATGCAAATAAGGGGAGAATGTTCAAAACTTTCAGGTGGGAGATCACATCTTCTTGGAAGTAATGGCCATGAGAGGCTCATTGAATTTTGACAACTGTAGAAAATTAGTAGCTGCATTTTGTGGTCCTTTTGAGATATTAAGAGGGATTGGACCAGTGGCTTAAGAACTAGTCTTGCGTCCTTCTGTGAAGGTGCATAATGTATTATGTGCTTCTTTATTAAAGAAATATATTCATGATTCTAATCATGGTTTGATTTTTCATTGATATAGGTAGAACTGAAAGGAGAGTTTCTAGTACAACTAATCTGCATATTGGACCAGAAGATCAAAGTGCTCAGAAATAGGATCATAGGGTAGGTAAAGGTCCAATGGACACATTATAACCCTAAAGAAGCAACATCAGAGATGGAAGACACCATGTGGAGGGAGTACCCACATTTGTTCTAATTTTTTTTTTTTGTAAATCATTTTTGTACAATGTATACAATATGCAGACACTAAGGAAATTGTTACACTAAGGGGGCGGGGAATGTAACAACCAACCATTTTTTCTTTGTAAATTGTGTAATGAATGTGTAAAGAGGCAATGGGGCATAGGGGCGAACTCGTGTATTTGTTTCTTTACTTATTAATTGAATATATCATTTATGGGTGAGAAGGTCGCATAAATAATGGGGACTATGAACCCACGAGAGGGAAAATTACAAGAGGAAGGGGGTGAAGAGTAAGGATCCTAACCATGCCTTAACTTTGATTATAACTCAGTTTGACCTTCATTCTATTTAGGGAAATGGAAGGTTACATACTTTGGGTTAAAAATTTTGGTTAAAATGACTAAATAAAAAAAGGGGTAAAGGTATATGAGTTGGGAGGGAAGTTGGCACGCATATCTCCAACCCCATGCACCAAAAGGAGTTTAGGAATTAGGAGAATGGGGGGAAATGGAAAAAAGCATGGGGAGGAAATGCAACCCAAGGATTAGAACCATATCATATTTATTATTACCATCTGCAAAAATGGTTGGTGTTACTTACTAAATTCCCCGAGAGTGAAACGTTAAAATCCTTTGAGTGTGTGCTAATGAAACCAGGGTTGCTCATGTGCCTAAAAATTACATCTATCTATGCTTGGAACACGGTTCAATAGTAGTTGCTTCGAGGGAACTATTGGGTCAGAGAAGGGAAGTTCTTGTTGTGTGTTGGACAAGCAGATGAAGAAGGAATTTCATGAGGAATTTTAGAGGGTTGAACTAGTGAAGTGATAACTAAACCAAAAAATTGATTTCCCAGTATTAATTTTGAAGAATATTCCCCTTGTGGTTTCATGGTCTCTTCTAGGGGATGGTAGTCCTACTGAAAGATATATGAGTGGGACGACCTATGGTTGGGAGGTGCACTCCTCAACCATAGCCATTTTCAATCCCAGAAGTTCAGGTTAGTATATTCTTCAACCGAAAACTAACTTTGTGAATGAATGAATTACAAATATGAAATTTAATAAGAATTGAAATGTTTGGCTAAATTTCAAGTCAAATCTTAAAATATGTTTGTTTTCTTCCTTTTGTGTAGATGTAGATAGTGGAACCCAGAATTCGTGGAGTAATTATGCATCACAATTAATGTAGAATTGTGCAAATGAATGGGTAATTCTTTGAAAACTTAAGGTTTTTTCAATGTAAACTTCGCAATTAAAATAGTGTATGCGTATTGAATCTCTTCCATCAAGAAAATGTGGCAAGAGGAGAAGAGAAGTCGGTCAAATATATTAGCTTTCAAAATTGTTGGGAGATCATTTAAATTTCCTTCTTAGAAACTCTGTGACACGTGGGTATCTCTCTAAAAATGCCCATCTTTCAAAAAAAATTCCTAAAGAATTGTTATGCAACCAATTACCAGAAATAGCATAAAAAGAGTAGAAATACAAAACAAGAGAGTAATCCATTCCTTAACAATGAATAACATAGATAAATATCAATCATCTTCAAGGGATGAACCTCCTTACACAATGTACTGAGTACACAAGACAAGATAAGATACTATGATGACTAAAATGAGAATATCTCCTTCCTATATAAGGGAGATAAAGGTGTACAATAACAATTAATAGAACCACTAATAGACCCAAGCCGACATATATAATATGTAATGAACCACAATATAGGGAGTAATGAACCGCACTATATGGTGTAATGTATCACCATTAAGGGCTTAACATGCCCCTCCCCTTCAAAATGTGTTGTCCTCAAGGATGAAGTAGTTATGGATGGTGTTGTATAAAGGACTCATCTTCCCATGATGAATCTTCTATGAGTAAGTTCTTCAATTTAATGAGATACTCTGAAATTGATCGATTTTGAGGTTGTCTAGTTCGTATTTCAGTAATTTCTTCAGGATCCAAGATGATTTTTTCTTCCTCATCAAGTTATGGTAATATCATTTGAAACATGGAAAACTGGTAATCTAGTTCGTATGTCACCAATTACCTTATTTAGACAGGAAACAGGGAAAATTGGGTGGATTCGTGAAGATGCAGGTAGTTCCAATTTGTAGGCCATACTACCAATATTTTGTAACACCTTGTAGGTAATGTAGTATTTAGGTGATAATTTATTATACTTCTTGGTGTTCTTCAGGTACATCTGTTTGTATGGTTGTAGTCTTAAAAACACCTAATCCCCCACATTAAAGATTCGTTAACTACATGTTGATCTGCTTGTTGCTTCATTTGATTTCATGCTAGATTTAGGTTGTCCTTTAAGAGTTGAAGAACTTGTTGTTGATTCTCTATGTGGTCTTCCATTGCTTGAACCTTAGAGGAGTGTCTTAGTGAATATGTTATGGATGGTGGATGATAGCCATAAATGGGGTCATTTTTTATGATGTATGGAAGGAAGTGTTATACCACAATTCTGCTAAGGGTAACCACTTGACCCATTCTATTTGTTTATCAGCTACAAAACATCGAAGATACCCTTCCAAACGTTTGTTTACTATATTTTTTTCCCATTAGACTAAGGGTGATAAGATGAGCTATGAGCCAGTTGAGTACCCAAACAAGAAAATAATTCAGTCCAAAAAATTCTAGTGAAAATGGGATCCTCGTCACTTACTATAATATTTGGAGTACCTTGTATTTTTTGTAATGTCTCCATAAAATAATTGGAGACCATGCTTGGTTTGAAGGGGTGAGATAGTGCACAAAAGTGTGCATATTTATTAGGTCTATCAACAACCACCATGATGACACTCTTTCCTTCAGACTTTGGTAAACCTGTGATAAAATCCATCAAGACCTCTATCCACTTTTGGATTGGAATGGAAAGTGGTTGTAGGAGACCAAGGATCTTAATTGTTTCCACTTTATTTTGTTGGCAAACCAAACATTCTGTCACAAATTTTTGAACGTCATTTTTAAGACCATCCCAAAAATATCATTCTTTACCCTGTGGTAGGT
Source organism: Pseudotsuga menziesii (assembly GCA_001517045.1). NCBI lineage: Eukaryota > Viridiplantae > Streptophyta > Pinopsida > Pinales > Pinaceae > Pseudotsuga > Pseudotsuga menziesii. Next base: position 564,925 of record LPNX010599792.1, on the reverse strand, counting down.
TTTTAAGAAACCTGAGTGCCCTCCTATCGGTAAGAAGTGGAATTTAGAAAGTACCTTTTTCTTGAGTTGGGAACTCTTCCCAATATATAAGTGATCCTTGTACCTTATCAAGTCATCTTTCCACCTAAATGTATTAGAGGCATTGTGATCCCGCTGCAGCTTTTGAATAAATCCCCATATTTTTTCGTCATTTTTCCATTTGTCCATTACTTCATCTATCCAATCAGGTTGAATGATCGAAATAACATAGAGTAATGCTTTAACGTCCTCATCTTTTCTGGATAGTACATCTGCGACAACATTTTTCTTCCCCTTTTTGTAGATGATTTCAAAGTCATATCCCAACATATTTGTCACCCATTTTTATTTCTGTTCTCAAGATAACCTTTGTTCAAAGAAGTATTTAAGGCTGTAATGATCAGTTTTAACCTTGAAATGTCTCCCTATAAGGTAGGGGCACCATTGCTTCAAGGCATGTAGTATTGCTAACATTTCCTTCTCATAAATGGGATTTTTTAAGTTATTTCCCTTGATTGGATAACTTCTGAAGGAAAGAGGGTGTCCTTCTTGCATTAGTACAAATCCAATTCCATTTCCTAAAGCATCACATTCCACAATAAATGTTTTTGTGAAGTCTGGTGTCACCAAAACATGAAATTTACACATGGCCTTTGGAGTCCAAGAAAATGTATCTTTCTTCAATATCATTGTTAGAGGAGCTATTATTCTTCCATAGTTCCGAACAAACTTGTGGTAGTACTTTGTCAGACCTAAGAATCCTTAAATATTCTTCAGTGTTTAGGGAATCATCCAGTCCATCATGGATTTAATTTTTTTAGGGTCTACCTTGACACCTTCATGAGATAAATTATGACCCAAATAGTCTACCTCATTTATACCAAAGAAACATTTTGAGGGTTTTGCATATAATTCTTTCTCCTTTACTAGTTGTAGTGCCCTGTTAACATGTTCTTCCCAAGACTTGCTATAGATTAGTATATAATCAAAGAATGCCAACACAAAATTTCTAAGGAAAGGCTTAAAAATAGAATTTGTCCAACCTTGAAATGTGGAAGGCGCATTTGTTAGACCAAATGGCATGACCAAAAATTCATAGTGACCTTCATGAATTCTGAATGTTTTTTTGTGGATGTCTTCATCCTTCATTCGAATCTGATGATACTCGAAACAAAGATCCAACTTTGTAAAGACAACTGCTCCATGTAATTCCTCTAGCAATTAATTAATGACGGGAATGGGAAACTTATCTTTAATGGTGGTCTTGTTGATATCTCTATAATAAGGACACATACGCCATATTGCTTGGGTACCACTACCACTGATACATAGTAAGAACTTTGGCTAGGCCTGATTATGCCAACCTCTAACATTTCAACAACCATACGCTCAATTTAATTCTTTTGGCTATAGGGATATCGGTAAGGTCTGATATTAGGAGGAACCACAGGGGGTTCACTAAGTGAACCTATTACATAGCATGATTGTTCATGGAATATTAAAGAATATCCCTAATTTCACTAAATATTGGAAAATGCTTCCTAAATTTGTATTGTTGAACCCCTTCCCAATATACCTTTCAAATTAAGAAAACCCTAATTTCGCCAAATATTGTAGGCATCCATTTTAATCAACTTATTTTTAATACCCACTTTATATCATATTATCAAGCTGTAACAAATAGGATCCCTAACACATCATAGTATAAGAAAAGATGATGCTAAATACAATAATAGTATAATGCTAATATTGATCCCACCGGGATTGCAAGGGTGACTGATCAATTTGTAGTGTTGGATAGTGGAAGACCCAATGAAATAATAATGGAGATGGAAAAATGCATAAAAGGAATCCCAATTAAGAGATCAATGTAATAAAGAATGTAAAACATTGATAGTCCAATAGTGAGTGCAATGCTTTGAAAATAAGAGAGTTGCAGATAGTTAAGGACTGTATACCAAGCGAATACTCCATCAAATAACCATGGTTCAAATGATGTTGCAAGAGTATATAAAGAAAGAATGTTAGCAGAGGAAATGGATATATAACTTAAAATCCTATTATTGAATGCATTGACAATCTATGAGGAATAATCTACTATCTTCATCATTGGTTTGATGTGGAACCTAAATAAAAATGTTACATGTAGCAGTTGAATGGACCAACCTTAATATGCTCCATAGGTACCAAAAGACAAGTAATAGAGGCAATCCAAAACAAAAGGAAAAATTGCAGCTCGTTATGTTTGAGACACCAACCCTTTTGAGCTGAGATGAAGATTTCTTACAAGCATGCGTAGATTCTTTGGCAATTAATGGATATCAAATGGCGTACAACCCCCAAGCTACCTCATTAAGAGTCATAAGCTCTATTACCCAAGTAGTACTTCAAAGTTGTGTTGGTTCCATCCTCTTCGCTGATTATAGGGTAGAAATACAAGTAGTTCATATGGTTGACAACAACTTCCATAGAGCTAGAATCACCTAGCGTTAGCATTAATGGAGTGGTTAAATGTCATTTTCAACTAAAACGTAACAACCATAATACAATGTATTACACTATGCCATGGGGTATATGATGTTTAAAAACATTGTGCATATTCCAAAGTGTTTAAACATAAAATAATATTTATATAGATGTTGTGTCTAATTTGGATTTTGAATCCATAACTATGTTTTATTTCTACATTAACAATATTCATATAACCTAAACCCATCCCATGGAAAAATCAATAACTCTATTATAAAAATGTAACAATGATTCAACAAATTCTACCTAGGATATTAAGATAATAGTTAGACTTTATCTATTTCAGACAATTAAAAAAACACAAATTTTATAACAAGAATAATAAGAATAATAGCTACAAAGCAGCTAAGTCTTTGCTTAAAAGTGGAAAGAGTGGGGGAGAGAAATGCATTTTATGTATATAAACTAATCCATGAATTTATAATTTTGAGGTAATAATAACGATTTTTTTTATTATCCTAACATGGTATTTTTATGTTTTGATAATTTTAACGACCAAGCATCATTCTATTTTTAATTAATAATTTTTTTTAAAATACTACTCCCACATTCGACCAAATTGCATAAGGCACCTAGAGATAAATTTAAATGTAAATATGATATATCTTTAGGTTTTTAAATGTAAATATAAAATATAAAATATCAATTATCTCCCAAGTTTGGCACTAAGATAAAACAATAACAAGCCAAGTAACAAAAGATTAAAATTAAAACTGATTGAAGTGCCACAACAATTAAGTAAAATGCCCATTAAATTAAATTATGTATATGAAATACCTAATTTCTAACCAACCAAATACATTTAATTACCATTTATTGTTTATCTGGTTTTGCAAAAGGCCTATTAAATTAAATTATATATATGAAATATTTAATGCAGTTTGTATATAAAGATGATAACATTTTCATGCTTTAAATTAAATCAACCAATAACTTGTATTCTTAGACTATTCTTTTAGTAATACTTTTTCCAAAAACCAATTTTGCTGCATACCAAAGTAAAATTCGTAAGACATACATATCTTAAGTATTATTGAAGTTTTCTTGTTTTATACCATAAAAGTATAAAAAATATAATTATGTGTCTAACATAATTTATTAAAACCAATAGAAACAAATACATAATAAAACGTAAACTTTAAATGGTTACATTTTGTATTCATAATGTTAGAATTTCATCATTAAGCTAGCATTATATTTGGATCTTTACTAAGAGAATAACAAGCACAACAATCAAACACAAGAGACAATGAACACAGTGTTTATCCTCAAGGAAACCATAAATGGTGAAAACTCCGCAACTTCCTTAGAGATAGAATCGGCACCAAAATAGAAAAGCCCCAAAACAGTAAGTGATCTCTCGACAGCAGTAACCTTCTTCTTGTCTAGCCCCAGTGTCTTCTCCTTCCTCAACTATGCGCTACACTTGAGTGTGTATAAGTTGTGTGATAAATAGAGACTCCAATTCTCTATTTATACTAATCCCGACATGACTAAAACCCTACCAAGGCCGACCTCTACTAGGAGAGTCTAATAACCATAGTGCCCCGGAACTGCAGGGACTTTAACCCTTAGACAATAGGAGATTTACCCACAATGACTTGACATGACTTGTTTACATGATAGACCTTCTCGATAGGAACATCGAGGCATGACATAACTCAAGTACATCCTAGAATAAACATCAAGTTACAATATATAAGAAATACAAGTGAAATACATTCCGAAGTTACATATACATCCACACTCCCTCTTAAATAGGAAGGTATTCTTTCGACACAATTTTTAGCACAAGTCTTCTTCTCTGTATCTTCTGGATCATCATCGAGTCCCCGTCATCTTCAATTTTTCTTCATCTTCAATTCATCTTCATCATCGGATCTGGATCATCACTTAGTTTGGATCATCACTGGACATCATCACTGGATCTGGATCATCACTTGATCTGGATCATCACTGGATCTGGATCATCACTCGATCTAGATCATTTCTACTGGATCGTCATCACTGGATCTAGATCATCATCACTCGATTTGGATCATCATTGGGCATCATCACAGGTGCTATCTCTTGATTCTTCTTGTCATAGGAACCTCTACGGAGCCAGTCCTTTTTCATACTGGATGTGTCTTCATAGAGCTAGCCCTTTTTCATGCTGGACGTGGCATCCACATATACCTGACAATGGAAGGAACCAATCCTCTCACCATGTCACAGTTCTTACATCCAACCATGGAAGGAACCAATCCTCTCACCATGTCAGAATGGCACAACACTTACATTTGATCATGGAAGGAACCAATCCTCTCACCATGTCAGAAGGGGTCAGAATGGACACATCACTTCCTCTTGGGAGGAACCTCGATCTAGAGAACACCAAGCTTCTCCCTGAAGTACTCAAACTTCACCCTAGCTAATGGCTTAGTCAACACATCAGCTATCTGTTCATCCATCGCAACATACTGGAGCTTCATTGCTCCTCTCTACACCATATCCCTGATATAGTGATACTTGATCTCGATATGCTTCGACTTGTCATGGAATACTGGATTCTATAACAACTTTACACAACTCTGGTTGTCGCAGTATATACAAGTAGCATCTAACTGGAGATCAAATAAATCACATAGTAGCTTCCTCAACCATACTGCCTCACAACTAGCTGAACAGGCTGCAACATACTCCGCTTTAGCTGTACTCAGTGCCACATAGGATTGCTTCCTACTAAACCATGACATCACACCTAATCCCATACTAAATCAACACCCTGAAGTGCTCTTCCTATCGATAGCACTGCCTACCCAATCTGGATCAACATAACCCTCCAGGTTAATCCTTTGATCAGCCTTATACTTGAGCCCATAATCATTCATACCCTTCAGGTGCCTCAGAATATGCTTTGCAGCAGTCAAGTGAACATGTCTCGGATCTATCAAGTATTGGCTCAAGGTGTTCACAGCAAAGCAAATATCTGGTCTCGTGTTCGTTAGGTACATCAAGGACCCAATCATCTGACGATACATCATGGCATCAACTATCTCTAATGAAGCATCACTTAATAGCTTTAGGTTTGATGTCATAGGTGTGGTTAATGCCTTGCAGTCCATCATCCCAAATCTCTTCAATATCTCTACTGTATGCTTTCCTTGTCCAAGGAATATTCCATCTGTAGTCTGCCACACCTCCATACCTAGGAAATAATGCATCATTCCCAAGTCCTTCATCTTGAACTCAGCAGCAAGCTTTCTCTTCGTATCAGCAATCAACCCATCCATACCTATCACAAACAAATCATCTACATATAGTAGAATTATTACCGGGTTGCCATCTTCCACCTTGTACTAAAGGTTGGAATCTTCTTTACTCTTGGTAAAGCCCAAACTGGATAGAAAGCTGTCAATTCTACCGTACCATGTCCTGGGTGCCTGTTTCAAACCATATAGGGATTTCTTCAATCTACACACATGAGACTCCCTGTCATGTGTCTCAAAACTGAGTGGCTACTCCACATACACTTCCTCTTCTACTACACCATTCAAGAAAGCAGTCTTGACATCCATTTGGTGTATCTTCCATTTCATCACTACAGCCAAAGCAAGTACCAATCTGATGGAAGTGTATCTGCTATAGGTGCAAAGGTTTCTTCACATAATAAAGCTACATAACTGGAACAAGATCTGGTCCTCTTTCTTTCTCTGAGATTGTCTTCTGGAACGCCATATCTTTCCGCACCTTGGATAATCTCTTGTACCCAAGCAGGTTTCCTCTTGTGAGGATTCTTCTCCTGTGGTGGATCTACAGGTCTTTGTGGTTCTTCAAATTCTCGATCTTCTTCTTGAGTTTCTTCGTTCAAGATTGTATCATGAATTCTGGGAGCTTCTGCTTCTTCGGGTTCTTCAACAGGTTTCTTTCTGGATTTGATGTAGGATGAATCTTCATCAAATGTTACATCCCTATTGATGTCAATCTTTTTGAACCCTGGGAAGTATATTCTGTAAGCCTTCGAGCTTTCAGAGTATCCCACAAATATACCCTTCTTTCCTGAAGGATCTAATTTCATTCTCTTCTCTTTTGGAATGTGTATGTACACAGGACAGCCGAATATTCTGAGATGGCTGACTTCTAGTTTCTTGCCAAAGAAGACTTCTTCAGGAGTTTTGTTCTCGAGTACTCTGTGTGGAGTACAGTTCTGTACATACACTGTTGTTCGAGCTGCTTCTGCCCAAAGATGCATAGGAAGATCTCGATCATGAAGCATAGCTCTTCCAGCTTCCATGATGGTTCTATTCTTCTTTTCTGCAATCCCATTCTATTATGGATTGTAAGGAGTGTACAACTCGCTCTTAATCCCTGATTCCTTACATAGTTCCTTGAACTCACTTGAAGTGAATTCTCTACCATTGTCTAATCGAAAAGTCTTGATCTTATTTTTAGTATGGTTCTTGATCAAGGCTTTGAATTCCTTGAACTTGCTAAACACTTCATCTTTATTCTTCATGAAGTAAATCCATGTCTTCCTAGAAAAGTCATCAATAAAAGAAACATAGCACACATACCCGCTTAGTGAGCTTGATGACATTCGTCCGCATACATCGGAGTGGATGATTTCCAAGATTCTTTGTGTTCTTTCCTTTTGCACATCCTTTGCAGACCCATTCATGTTTTGCTTGAATTTCTGGAAGACCTTCAACAGCTTTGCTTGCAAGTGGTAGTGCTCTGTAATGTACATGTACAAGCCTTCTATGCCAAAGTTCATTTGGTTCTACTGTGTCATGAACCAAAGCTTAATCTGGTTGGCCCTTCAACTTGTATATACCTCCTTCTTGTTTTCCAATCACTATTGCATCGTCAAAAGTCTTTCCCTTTGGACACATAAGAACTTGGCCATCTACAAAAGAAACCCTCATTCCTTTTGCATCCAATGCAGATATGGAGAGGAGGTTCTTCTTTAGTCCTGGAACAAATAATACATTATTCATCTTCAAAGACTTTCTAGAGTCTAGTTTATAGAAGGATTCACCACTACCTTTTATTGGATACTGGTAGTCATCCCCAAGTTTCACCTTGTGAGGTGACTCATGTTCAGATAGCTTCACAAATGACTCTTTGAATCTCGTCATGTGCTTGGAAGCACCACTGTCTATAAGCCATTCATTGCTTCAATGTGAAACAGTTCCTGTGAGAGCGGAGATTAGTACATATTCATCCTCACTTGAAGAGTCATCACTCTCTTTTCTGATTCTCTTTGTGGAAGGTTCATCATCCTTTGCAGCATGGGCATGATGTCTTCTCTTGTTTCCCTTCTTCTTAAGATTTCTTTTGTTAGGGCAGAATCAGGATATGTGACCTTTCTCATCACATGTGTAACATCTAATAGTATTCAGATCTTTTCTAGAGTGTGAGATCTTACCTTTGGAGTGATAATTGCTCCTCCTGTTTTTCTTGGAGTGAACTGTGAGAGCTTGATCTTCACTACCCATCTTCTCTTCTCAAGCTGCTATCCGAGCTTCTTCTTGAGAGCATTCTTCCCATAGTCTGCTGAACTTGACTAACTGCTTTCTGGCACAGATTCTTTGAATGAAATAGTCCCATGATCTAGGGAGACCATTCAAGGTGGTCATCACAATCTCTGCATTTTCCACATCTTCATCTACTGCTTCCAGTTGCTCCTTGATATCAGAGACCCTTGTAAAGTAAGACTGAATAGTCTCAGCATTCTGGATCTTCACATTCTTCAATTGGTTTCTCAAAGTCATCTTCCTGTTTATGTTCTTCCCTTCAAACAATTTAGTTAGTGCATCAAACATAGCTTTAGGTGTCTTGAGGGAGGACACCTGTGGTATGAAATGATCCTTGATAGAATCAACAATGATTCTCTTTGCCATAACCAACTTCTTCTTATGCAAGGCCTTAGCCTCATCTCCCTCAGGAAATGGAACCTCCTCATTGATATAGGAGTCCAACTCATTCTCTTCCAGGACCAGGGAGATCCTATACTTCCAAGCTCGGAAGTTATCATCTCCCTCAAGATTTTCATCAAGCTTGGTATGATGAGACATCTTAAACTGAGAACCTCAAATGGAAATACAAAAGATTTAGATCTTACCAGGTCAAGATATCGGATCTAGATTTGGAGCTGAAATCCTGCAGTGCTGGTTCAATAGCAAATTAGGGTTTTTCTTTTTCGGAGTTCTGTCCACCCAAATGCCTTGAAATTTATCCCTAACTTCGATTTTGGGGAGGAGATCAATCCAGGCCTGGCCAAACTGAAAAATTTCTCTTCTGTGAAAAGCCCTAATTTCCGGCAGCAGTGTTGGGTCCAAAACTAAAAAACCTCAGAATTGGATTTTGCTTCGACAGAAAGATGTGCCCTAAGGATAAGAGTTGTTCCACCTTAATTTAGCTAAAAATCTGTGGATGAATATCCACAAACTAGGAAGCCCTAGTTCCTGCAGCTGCACAGTGTCTTCTTCTCAGGTTAGCTCTGATTCCATGTTAGAATTTCATCATTAAGCTAGCATTATATTTGGATCTTTACTAAGAGAATAACAAGCACAACAATCAAACACAAGAGACAATGAACACAGTGTTTATCCTCGGGGAAACCATAAATGGTGAAAACCCCGCAACTTCCTCAGAGATAGAATCAGCACCAAAATAGAAAAGCCCCAAAACAGTAAATGATCTCCTGACAGCAGTAACCTTATTCTTGTCTAGCCCCAGTGTCTTCTCCTTCCTCAACTATGCGCTACACTTGAGTGTGTATAAGTTGTGTGATAAATAGAGACTCCGGTTCTCTATTTATACTAATCCTGACATGACTAAAACCCTACCAGGGCCGACCTCTACTAAGAGAGTCTAATAACCCTAGTGCCCCAGAACTGTGGGGACTTTAACCCTTAGACAATAGGAGGGTTACCCACAATGACTTGGTATGACTTGTTTACATGATATACCTTCCTGATAGGAACATCGGGGCATGACATAACTCAAGTACATCCCGAAATAAACATCGAGTTACAATATATAAGAAATACAAGTGAAATACATTCCGAAGTTGCATATACATCAACACATAAGTCCTGAAAAAAAAAGCATACTTATAAAAATTATAATTCTGCATCTAACATAATTTATTAACACCAATAGAAACAAATACATAATAAAAAGTGATTTTTAAATTGTTACATTTTGTATTCATAACACCTAAAAAAAATAAGCATATTAAAGATATTTTTTTTAAAAAGTAAAAAACCTCAAAAATGTTTTAATCCAAAGGGAGACTCGGTATACAAAATGAGAAGCCAGCGAAAATAGAAACTCTCTTAAATGGAGGCAAATTTGTCCTTAAAGAAGATATTTGTTATTCTTCTCTGTGAGAATACTTAGCTCTTGTTTAAGAGGAAATATAGAATATTTGTTATAATCTGCTCCTTTAAAATCTATAAGGAGAACATATTTATTATTTTAAATATAGTCATGACACGAATAACGCCATGTAGTGGTTGAGCTTAAGTAATCAGCAACAAAGTTGCTTATTGTAGAGAGGATGTGAGACTTGTAGAGAAGACCATATTTTAGTGTGATGCACATGAGTATTGAAATGAATCACATTAGTGTACACGTGTTCGAATGCATGCACCCATCCACATGTTCATGAAATGTTGATTGTAATGGAGTAATATGGAGCTTCTAAACATTGCCATGTCTAGCTTCTAGAAATACATGACATAGGTGCACCAATAGTCATGACATAGGTGCAGCAAGAGTTAGTGGAATATATATTTAACGAATTTCAGTTTAGGAGCCCTAGTTTCACATCCTCATTCCAAACTAAAGGTTAGCCAGAGATCTTGATGGATTTTAGTTGAGTAGGTTCAGGGTGCTTGGGCATGGTCATAGTCAACACTCCGTCTTCCATGCTCACCTTTATTTTTTCCACCTTGAAATTCTATGATAACCAGAAATGCCACCAAAAAAAGAAAAATCCGTCTTCCATGCTCACCTTTATTTTTTCCACCTTGAAATTTTGTGATAACTAAAAATGCCACCAAAAGAAAGAAAAGTTAAAAAAACTTTAGGCAAGTTGTCTCAAATCAGTGCCATTTGTCATTATTTTTCTCTTATTATTTGCTACGCTCCCCACTTACCAGCAGAATTATTTATCCCTCTTCCAATTTTATGTTCACCTATTCTCTTTCTTTAGACATGGAAGATCATCCTTCAAAATGTGTGCCTCCAGCTTCTTCTTTCAGTCAATCTATGTACTAGCTAGGGAAGAGGCTTCCTTTACAAATTGTTTGGATGGTTCCCTGGAAGCTAAATACCCCATACCTCTAAGGAGAAGGGCTTGAATGCGCTGGATCAGATATTAATGCACATTAATGTTAGATGGTACCATGGTATGGGCAAGAAGGTCGGTCCACAGCTTCGTTTTTAAAAACTGATTAATCTTTTTTTTTAATTATTTGCGTGTCACTAAGAATTATTGAGGCCGACGAAGCAGCGAATTATGTCCCATCCATGTCCTCGTACACCAATTACAAAAAGAATTTCATGAATTTTATATATTATAAAATTTATTTTTAAATTACGGAATAGTAAATTTAATCTTTATTTTCATAAATCCATAGAAAACATTTTGCAAACTTAAAACAAATAAGCCAGCTAATATGAAATCATAATAGTTCGACTTCTAAAAGAAATGTATAATTCTTTCTACGAAGACAACAATAATAAGTGTGTTACATAAATCATATGAATAGTATTAATTTTGATTCATAATATTATTGTGTCTAAGTGTGTTACATAAATCATATGAATAGTATTAATTTTGATTCATAATATTATTATGTCTCCGACAAGGGGATATATATGAATCGCTCACGAGGATTATTGAGAGTAATTTGTAGTAATTTTAAAAAATATATAGAAGTTAGACTAAGGTTATGTAATATTTTTTTAGTTTTTTAATTTGTTAAATATCTATTTTTTAAGCTTGTTATTGGTCTGGGAAACATGACGTTGCCTTGGATTTCTGTGCCCCAAGACCCGGCGGCATAGCTGATATTAGCAATGTTATAAAATTCCTCATAAACAATACCTATTACAATACCTATATTTCAGATTTTGAGATCCCTCCTTTAATATTTAGCTTTGCATATTTATTGTTGGCTTACAGGATCCTGCAAATAGATCCAATGCATCTTGGTCGACTGTTGCATACTGACCCTACAATGCTTATAGATTGCCACACCCAAAGCATTTTGCAGATTAATCTAGATTTATGGATTTGATCCACCCTGTACACGGTGGGGTTCAATCTAGACCGCGAACATGAATCCATATTGTGATATAGGAATGGGTGTTTAATGAGAGTATTAAGTAAATGGATCTTACCCAGAATAGGCTGAGTAGACAGTTGATTTGCAACACACTAAAAGTGAGGCAATTAATTTACCAAGAAGGAAACTAATGACCTAATCTTGTGGGTTCCACTAAATTGATAAAAATATGTTGGAAACTTAAAGAATGACTAGAATTTTATCATAATTTTAAGTCAATCACTCTATCATATTTGTAAAAGATTTATTAATTTTGAATCTTGAATATTTTAATTCCAATAACTATGAAGTCTACTTGCGGGTCATATTTTCAGACGACTATCATTCTTTTTAACTGGAATTTGCGTACAGCCTGACGATTGCAGGGGAGCAGTTGAGAGTCTATTCATTGGAAATTTGTTGATCACTTATTGGAACAGTAGTGACCCGTCCATTCATATTCGTTCAAAAGCATATTGAATTAATTGCAGCTGCTAAATGATTAAATATTTTTGAATAAGAAGTAATCAATATAGCTTGTAGCCCAAGAGTCTTGTGAATGGAATTACAAGTCGCGTATGCTCATGAAGGAAAGCCGATTTCATTTCAGTATGAATGAAACAATTCACCATTTCATTTGCAACATTCCAAGCTATTCCAATCGGCATTTTTGTTTCCAAGTGATCCATGAGCCCACTGGCTTGGCAAATGAATCACGTACATTAATCGAACAGCTTGATGACCTATTCAAATATATTTTGCAGGATATATTATATCAGTTTTTGAGATATTTCGGTGATATATTTTACTAATTTATGATGCTTTAATGGTTTTTTTAACTAAATAACCTATCGCAGCCCCTAAAGGCCAGGGTTGCATTCAATAATCAACAGTCCTGGGGAGCTAATAGTCCAAGATTGATTTACTGTCGATGGTTTAAGTAAATCCACCTCCACATGCTGTGGATCAACTGCCTAAAATGGATGAAACTTATGAATTTCCTAAAATGCATTCTAGACTTAAACATGCTAGTTCTTTAACTCCTTTAATCTCATCCCTTCAAAACTCATTAAGCTAAGAAGAAAATTCTCATTTTATGTATTCATGTTCATGAATAATTAAAATAATTAAAAAATACATAAATTTCTAGAACATTAGGCCTATGTTGAAATATAAACACCTCTAGCCTAATTAAATTTAAAAGTATATATATTGAATTTGATATAAAATGATAATCATTATGTCCCAGAGGGTTATGTCTCCGAGGGGATTTATATGAATCGTTCACCATCATTAATTTATTTAGTTAATTTTGATTTTTTAATTTTTCTAAAGTTACACCATAGTTGGAATATTATTTATTTAGTGTAATTGTTTAAAATTGTAATTAAATAACATTATATTGGCCCTGTACAAGTGACGTTGGTGTGGATATTTGTGCCCCAAGACTCGACTACGGGGTTGCGTCAGCTTGGTATCTTGGGATATGGTATCTGCCTACTGGGAATTGCTTGCAAGTTATTTGTCATTATATTTCGAAATTTCTTTTTTTTGGAGTTGGAATTGGAGGTCAGCGAGAGCTTCTCCACCTGCAAGGGTTTCATACTTCCATGTTACAGTTGTCTTTTATCATTATGGAATACTAAATGTGCCTTGGGAAGAAAAATGTTCAAAGTACACATTCTGGTCACTAGTTACTAATATTCTAGTCATTGGTTGTTGATATTTACATATTCCTAATAAGGAGGTATCTTTTTTTGCATAAACTATCAAATAAATTGAGTCATGGCTCTGTTCGATCTAAATATAACATAAATTTGATTTCTACATGCTGGATTATATTCGACCTAAGTGTACAGTGCTATTTTTGGGATCCATGGCCTTTTCTGGAACACAAATGGGTTCACTACTATGCCTCCAATTAGCGTGTCTTCTTGGCTCTTCTATCACTTTTTCATTGGTGAACATATTCATGCTTTTAAATCGTTGCTAGTTTTATCATTTTAATTTCAATACAATATTGAATTTCTATGGTCAAATCTGGCATGCAATACCATTCTATTTATTGTTACTAGAATATTATTGGATTATATTGTTGTGTTTTGGGATTGCAGGACGAATGTAGCCATCGGTGGTGTGCCTTCTGACCTCAAAATTTATGTAATTTTTTGGGAGCATTATAAGGAGATATCTTGGAATACCAAATTTCTGTTAACCTGTGATCATATTTGAATGGCAGTGGCTCTATTTCTGAGATATGGGTGATATTGTGGAGTATTGTACAGTGGATGCCATGGAGAAGCTCCTTGTTATGGGTTGGATATCTACTGCAAAGATCATGACGATTGTATATTATGCTCTAGAAATTATCTAAATGTGAAGTGCAATCAGAAGTTGTTTGACTGCATGCGCTCTTACAGTAAAATAAAAGAAGACCAGAAAAACTTATAGGTTAATCAGAGGGAAACGAATAATCATGCACAGAGGTAATAAAAATAGTTATATGACAGTAAGTTTCTATAAAATTATTCCCAGTGTAGGTCAATCACATTATAAATTAAAAACTATTCCCAGAGTGTGACTATAACCTATGTTTATTTATTGTTTCTCTTCTTACTACTAGTTTCCTCTGTTATTACTGCTCTCGAGATTGTAACCCTATTTGACAATTTATTTTTTTTGTTTTCACTGCATTGTTTCCCTTAATAAGTTGAAGAGTGTACATTTTTTCTTTTCTCCATGAAGGCAGTGAAGTCCAATAGCTGGTATTATGTTCTAATTTTACAATAAGCTTATTAATTGAGAAAGGTTAAATGTGCATGGGAGGTTTGCTTAATTGGAAGCCATGCTTTAAAATATAAAGTCTCACCTAAGACATAACTAAAGTATCATAACCAGAATTAAGCTTCCTCTATCCTCGGGAGCAATTAAAGTAAGAGTAGTAGAAGGTTGTGTTATATAAAAAGATTTATTAATTCAAAGGACATTGTTTTGTTATTAATATTATTAGTAAGTTTTTGTAATTTTATGAACTTATTTATAACTGTGTTTGTAAATGTCCTCTATCTGGAGAGCAACGGTGAATGCTTATGGTATTATTGGCATCAACTTAAAATGGAAAGTAGGAAGTGGTGCTAAAATCAGAGTGGGCATTGATCCTTGGGTGCGGAGCAGAGATGGGTATCTTCTCCCTTGGAGGATTTAAAATCAGTTGCATGAAAAATTGGTGTTCACGCTCAAGAATATCAGGTCAAACAATATGAGTGAGCAATGGAGGACTAAACGGGTAGATGCAAATTGTTTGTGTCTTCAAGATGAAGATATAGGGATTTAGAATGCTTTCATCGAACAACTGAGGAGTAATTTAAGATATTTTTGTCTGCGTCCAGAGATAAATTGACTTGGTCCAGGGATGAAAATGGTGTATATATACCCAAAGAAGGTTATATTTCTTTGTTGGATTGAGATTTTAAAGGAACTAAGCAACTGTGGTGGTGGAAGTTAGTATGTTCTCTTAACTGTCAATTGAAAGCCAAAATTTTCCTATGGTTCATTGTATCTGATAAAGTGTTAACCTGGGAATAGTTTTGTCACAAATAGTTTAGACTACATAGTTTAGACAACAATACGCATTTCTTTTTTCATAAAAGTAGTGAATTCCAATAGCTGGTATTTAGTTATAATTTGGTTCTTGAGTTTCAATAGATTATTATGTCACGAGCAAGCTATGATATATAGATAGGTAGATTGTATTAATTCTACCATACGAAAGTTAAATTTTTAATATTTGACAAAATTTTGTAAAAGTTGTGAATCATTCATATATTGTGTTTTTTTTGCCTTCACTACCATACCACTACACATTTTTTACGCAAATATCAATTTTAATACCAATAAATTTCTCATGATCTATACAATATATATAAAGTACAAGAAAGGTGCAAACAACTGTCAATTTTTAAGTCTATTTCCAGCTTAAATCCATCTAAACCAGAACATAAATTAATGAAATAGCTAGGGATCTAACCCTAATAGTTGGGGATCCTTAAAGAATTAATAGTATAACTGTGAAAACCTTGCCAACCACTCCAAGTGCTTCCATGTTCCGAAATTACATCACCCTCCACGTAACCTTAAAATCTACCTCCCGAATTATTCTTTTCTTTAGATTTTGGGATATTCTCTCTTCATTAACCGAGACATGATTTTATCCATGCCTGACACTTATTGGATCTTCAAGTGACATAAAATAAATAATTAACTTAAAGGAATAATGGTCAAATTTTCCTATATTCACTTCTAATAACATCAATTTCCTTTGCTTAGTTCTATTATTCACATCAATTAGTTACTATTCATGCCTACAATATTGTCATGTGTTTCTTTATTTCTTTCCTTGGCCTTAAGAGAGTGATTACACACTCTTGTTTTCTCTAGTTTTCATATGATCTTCATCCAAGGATCAAATGCATCCCAAATCATGAAATCTCAACTCACTTATCCTTAAAACTGACAAATTCTTTCAATTATAAGTGAATCGGAAAAAAAACTTTATTTCTCGACTGAAATGCAGCAGAAATTTGGTTTTTTATGTTTTTAAAGCCTGCTTGTTTCCCTTTTGATGTTTTTAATAGCGAAAATAATTTTTATTTTGTTTTGTATTTTTCCTAAATGTGAGAAGACAATATGAAGGTCTTTACTCATCCGACATCTGTATTTAACCTTAGAAAGGGCTTTGAAATATACCATTTTTATAATATTCTTGAAATGGAATGTTTTCTGCTCTAAATATTTGTGCAATGTTTTTAGCTCAAAACATCCTTCAATTCTGTTACGCAATTGACATTGAGTACTTTGTTAAATTCATTAATTCCTTCGAACACTTGTTAATTACTAGCCACAAAGTTAGTGGCAATGTCGGGGACATTGCCACCACGTGGCTCTTGTTAATTTTGAATTGATATGTTTGGATTATGGATGGTGCAAATTATGGTTTACTTTTACTGGATAAATATGGATAATTATTTTATTAATATGCCTAGTTTAGATTATAAATGGTCCATATTTTTATAATAAATAAATAATAGTCATGGGATATAATCTTTTACTTTTATAATGGATAAATAATAACCATGAGATATAATCTTTTTATTTTTAAAATGGATAAATAACCATGGAATATAATTTTTTTAGGTTTCAAATAAATAATAATTTTTTTTATGAAGAGGGAACAATAATATATTAATATCTATGAAGGATATAAGAATAATACTGATTAGCAGTTTTTTTTTAGAATATTAATGTTTGAGAAGTTTTGTAATAGTTGTGTTTCCATAAATAATATATATCTTTTTGAAAAATATTGGGTTGTAGAATGCAATAACATTACAATTATTACCAACTTTGAGGGTAGAATGCAAGTAATGATGAAGCCAAGGAACACATTAATAACTCAACTATAAAAGAAGACAAACTAGTTCTAGTGTTTGTGCCAACATGCATGAACTACTACATTTTGAATTGATGACCTTTTTGATATTTTTCCAATAACACAAAGTTGGCTAGTTGATAACACTCGAGCACTCAAGAAACCAAAATGATATGAATCCATTCCATGATTTGGAGGTATAAATCTAGCCCATAATTTGGTGGTTATTCCTTAGCAACAGTTAGGACTGATATGATTGCATCCTGTGATTTGGAGGTATGAATCTAGCCCACGATTTGGAATTTATTCCTTAGCAAAAACTAGGATGAATATGAATCTAACCCATGATTTCGAGGTATGAATTGAGCCCATTATTTGGAGGTATGAATCCATCCTAATATTTGGAGGCTATTCCTCATCCCACCCAAATAAAATAACCCCCAATATTTGTATTAGTATGTCAAATTATAAACCACCCTTGACCTCTTAATATGGGGCAATATATTTAAAAGGTTTTTTGGAGTACTCAAACCCCCAATATGAATGGACGTGATATGATATTGCCTCGTTAGTGAACCCCCCATGGGAGGAACATGCCTAGAATTAAATGGATAGCATGATCAAAGTCATGAATAGGTGGAAGACCTTTAGGAATATCTTCAAATACCTTGGAACTCTTATTAATGATCCTTTAGAGATATGGGGAGATAGGTAACTTTAAGGTTTAAACATCTAATGAGAATAATTTTGAAACTACACCTTGATGTCCCTTTTTTAACAACTCTGTAATACCATTAGAGCTTATCACCTTCCTTGTTTTTCCTATGATAGCATTTAACTCATATTCTTTACCTTCCCATGAAAAGTTTTTGAATATTTTTTTGAAAATTAAAACCCATTGTTCCCAATGATTGTAACCATTGAACACCTAAAACAACATCAACACCACCCAATGGGATAGCAATCATTGGATTATTTAATACATATTCCCCCATAGCCAAAATGATATTATGGAATTTCCCTGAGAAATTTATAGTTCCTCCATCTTCAATCATTACTCGAAACTCTAGTGCTGGATAAACAAAGAAATCAAGAACTTTGGCTAATTTACAGTGAATGAAATTATGAGTATTACCAGAATCAATCAACACTGTTACCTTCTTCTTTTTGATGTACCCTTCTATCTTGAGAGTTTGAGAAGTGATAATTATAGCTAATGCATGATAAGATATAGTGGGAGTAATTTCTTCTAAAGTAGATTCTTCTATTTCTTCTGAAGTTGCCTCTTCTTGAGATGCTTCCTTTTCTTTTGGTTCTTCCTCTTCACAATCTATGTAGAATTATTTATTCTTGTTCCAATTATGTCCCTTACTATACTTGCTATCACAATTAAAGCATAATCCATTTTCTCTTCTTTCATCTATTTTTTGAGGTGTAAACCTTTGTGGTGGTTTAGAATAATGAACATTATTTTCTCTATGTATTGGAGAAGGCCTTTCTAATAGTAATTTCCATATTTTTATTTTCAACCTTCCTTGCCATCATGAAAGCCTTCTCTAGGGATGATGGTTCAAAGAGACACACCTCATGTTGAATGTTATATTTCAAGTTTCCCATAAAGAGATCTAACAAATTATCTTTAGAAATATTCTTCACTCAGAGAGTTTGCTGTTGAAATTGCTTAATGTGCTTTGTAACTGAACCTTTTTTCTTGAGATTTACCAAATGACTGAAGAAGGTGTTGCTATTTATATCCCCATATTGTGCAATCAATTCTTCTGTGAATATACACCAAGATATAATAGATTCATTTTTACGGTCTAGTGACCATTGGTACCATACAAATTGATCAGGTTCTAAATACAAGGATGCAATATTTACCTTTTTCATAGTGGGCACCTGGTGTAGATCAAAGACTTGCTCCATCTGAAAAATCCATGTGATTGGATCCTTGCCATCAAACTTTCCATGTCAATATTGGGGATAAAATAGTTTCTTAGACCTAAATTGAACCCATGATGTTATAGTGAATCATTAAATTTTGAGAACTCCAATTTCCTACTCTCCATTTTTTTTCAATTTTCTCCAGACGTGACTAGAAAAAGTCATATTTTTCCTCCTTATCCTCTTAATGAGTAGATAAATGAGGAATAAAGTTATGTTTTATATCCTTCATAAACTACTTCAAGTCTTGAAGATATTTTTTACTAGCCATCCCTTTGAGATCCTCTTTAGTAGCCATCTTCTTTTCCAATTTAGGAAAGTCATCAATTTTCACATTTTCTTGAATCATATCTTCCAACTTGGACACTCTAAAAGAAATGCCTTCCATTTCATCGTATGTTGGGGATGAATGCTCTAGGGATTTGAGTGGAGTGTGTATATTTCCACTTTGTTTTGATGGAATTTTGAAAAATAAATGTAATAATCACACCCTAGGGTTTACCACACATAGATCCTTCTATTAAAAGTTGTTCAAATGAAAAATGACGTACCTTTTTCAAACCCTGATTGTAAGAATGTTTTAGGGACGACTTGTAACTAAGGTAAAATTTGAATTTCAAATCCTTTGAGTCTGAAACTTCGACCTGTAGTACCATGATCTGTCCTCTTTCAAATTCCATGGGTTTGACCTAATTTGGATGAGCCAACAAAGAGTTATTCCAAATATCCCAAAGCTTCTTATTTTTTGCTTATCCATAAGATCACACTTGTATTGTATGCCACATGTTTACTATATTTTTATGTAGCTGAAAATTCTACCAAAGATACCATGCTTCGTCTTCTTTCAGATGCAATTGGTATCACTTAATTTTGATCTTGGATGCCTCAGATATGACTTTTTTCCCAAGCACACATATTTTAGACTAGGTTTAGGACGAGTTAAAAACCCTAGATTCCTCCACAATTATCTCCGACACTGTAATAGACCTAGGCCGACATATATAATATGTAATGCACCACAATATAGGTATTAATGTGCCACAGTATATGGTGTAATGTGTCATCATTAAGGGCTTAACAAAAACATAGGGTAATCAAGTTATTTAATTACAAAGTGAGCCAAATGTAGAGGATGCCAACCATCTTTCAGAACTTTGGTCAAATTTTGGGTAGGCAATCTAACACATAAAATAATGGAAGAATTCCTCCAATCGATTGTATATTATATTTAGGGTTAGAAAATATAATTATATGTGAATAATACTCAAGAAATAATGAATAAAGTTGCCATACCATCAGAAGATTCTAGTAGAGATTAGGAAATTTATTTATGTGAATTCACCCAAGAAAAAATGGGGAAAGCGCCCACTATACATATTTTAGTAGAGATTAGGAAATTTGTTTATGTGAATTCACCCAAGAAAAAATGGGGGAAGCGCCCAGTATACATATATCTTCGTTGGAAACCAAAAAGATATAAATTATATGTTGATTAAATTACTCACAACATGTTTTATCTAGTATGTTAATGTTGGTGCTTTTGAATAGCATCATTTTTATTTCTCTTTGGAGAAAAAATCACCATTTAAAATTTTTGTATGTGTACGTAACTTCAAAAATGTTTTTTTAAATTGAATCTTTTATTTGAAGAAACATCCAAACAAAATTAAACGAAAATTATGTTTTGTAGCAGCTCAATACTTTTCAACTTTCCTCTCTATTGAGCTATAAAAGCTTATGTTCAGTAGTATATTCAGAAAGCTACAAAATTATATGTCTTGCAGCAACCCGAATTCCTCTAGTGACTTGTAACAAAGTCAGTTCCCCTCGTCACGCCATTTAACCATTACGATTGGAAAACCACAGCCAAGCCATACCAAATAGGATAATAAAGAAAGATTTGGCTCAATACATATCATATTGTTTTATGACTTTTGGAAAATGGATGAGGAAGTTTATGTATCATGTTTAAATTCTTTATTTTACTTCATGACTACATAATGCTCATTCCATTTGTCCTTTTTAAATCACGTTCTCAATAGAATCATCCATCTAGACGCTGGAAAAGGTGTGCATATGAGCTTGGTTTTTGAATAAACTTCTAGAACTTATACTAGAGTTCCATAATTGATGCAGGAGAATCCAACTCAGATTTCATTAACTAATGAGTCAATCTGCTATGTAACCACTTTTAGAAGGATAGGGTCCATTGTTAGACAGATAGGGTTAGTTTTTAATTTGAATAAGTGGAAATTAGCCATTATTCTCCTTGATCCTTGCGTGGATTTCCTCAAGGATTGATCTTTGTTGATAGGGTTTCTTTTATTAGGTCCTCAGATCCAACCTAGTCGGGTCTGACAGGTCTCTGACTATTATAAAATGATTTGAATGGAATAGTTAGGAAGTAAGGTGAGGACGAGTGTGAGTGCAGAGCATGCAAGAGTGCAGGGACTATGTAATAAAACTTCTGGCTAAATTGAATGGAAATAGAGTATTTTGCAAGTTTATTCCATTATTATGCATTCGTTTAAATATCCACGAGTAGTATTGTAATGTATCTGTGTGTATGTGTTTGTTGTATTTTGAATCCTGATATAAGCGCAGGATATTGAAATCATATGTAAGAAGCTTCGCTGGAGAGAATTGATCCCTTCAATGATCAATTAAACAAAGATTACAAAGAGACAAATATAATTCAATTGTATGGTGGGGATTGATCCTAGAGAATATCAATCATTGTCATTGATTTCCGCAGCAGGAGACATATATCCGCAAAGTTAAAACTGTGATTGGATCGGGAGGTAGATCAACAATCGAGAACGAGTCCATACAAGATCAACGATAGAGAAGAATTGTTGTGCGGAAGGTGAAACCCGGGAATTGGAGAAGTGCTAGCGAAAAAATTTAATAAAGCCACATTCGCATTCCAAATCAAAAAGAGGATATGGAAAAGGTGCGAAAGTGTAGAACTTTTATTTCGAAAGTTGGAAATCCAACTTCCGAACCCGAAAATAAAAAATCGGGGAGTGAAAGTGCAGAAATCATGCCTCGTAAGTCAACAAACCGACTTCTACTATCCGAACTGGGAATCATAAATCGAAAAATTGTGAAAAGGAGGAAACTCTTTTCTGAAAATTGAAATTTCGATTTGCACATTCTGCTGTAGTGCAGAAAGAGAGTTAGACAGTGTGGAAAGTTGTTTAATAGAGAATTAAGGCCTTTAGTTTGTCAGTTGTTGGATTCAAGGTCTGTAAACTACTCAGCGCCATCAGATTTGGTATCAGACCTCAGTTGAGCCTGTAGAAATATGTTGCCGCAACAAGGACGAGCGTGTGGGGTTCCTGTAGGATGTGGTCGAAGAAGACAACCTTCAGAGGCAGATGTAGAGAGAGACATGAGAATACTAGAAGAAAGGCTAGAATCTATGGAGAGAAAGAACCATTCATGCAATTCAGATGACAAGGATAAAAAAGTTGAGTCCCCTGATGAAGAAGAAGAAGATCCTAAAGAACTCAAAGTTTTGAAGATGCTGATGAAGGCCAGTAGTAGACCAAGAGTGGAAGTGCCTATGTATGAAGGTAATTTAAATGTTGAATAAATCATGGATTTGATTAATGATCTGAATAAATGTTTTAATTTTGAAGAAATTGAAGACAAGAAGAAAGTAAGATATGGAACTACCAGAATGAAGGGACATGCAGCTATTTGGTGGGATGAGCTCTAGATCCATCAAGAAAGAAGATGTAAGAAAAAAATAAACTTTTGGGATAAGATGCTACGTAAGATTAAGAATCAATTTATGCCTCAGTATTATCAATTGAATCTTATTAGACAGTTACAGAACCTTAGATAAAAGACCATGACTGTAAAAGAATACACAGAAGAATTCTTTAGACCGAGTATTAGAGATAGATACACACAGGGAATTATAGAAAGAGTAGCTAGGTATACCAATGGAATGAGATATAATATACAGGATGAACTCGGTTTATTAAATTTGAAAACTGTAGAAGATGCATACCAAGTAGCTTCAAAGGTATAAGAGAATCTGTTAAGAAAACAGAACTAGAGAAACATGGGGAAGAATATAGTAAGAGGAAGAGGATCTCCTAGTAGTGGAGGTAGGACTTCCAAAGATGGAGCTTAGGGTTCTAGAATTCATTCATCCTAGAGAGGAGGATTCAGAGGAGGCAGAGGAAGATGCATACAAAGAGAGGTAAAGTGTTATACTTGTGGAGGGATCGGACATATGTCTTGGAATTGTCCAAGAAATTAGTCTTCAAATTAGAGAAATGTGAATCTTGCAATGGCTCAAGAAGAGTCAAAAGGAGAAACATAGATGAATAATCCTCTAGAGCAAAGATAATCTCTTATGTTGAAGAATTTTTTGGTAAAATCAGAGAAGTAAGTACATGAAACATCCCAAAGGAGGAGTTTATTTAGGACAAGGTGTAAGTCACAAGGTAAGTGTTGTAAAATGGTTATTGACAGTGGTAGTACAGATAATTTGGTTTCCACTGAGATGGTAGAGAAGCTAGGATTGAAGAGGATGAAGCATCCCACTCCTTACAAAGTGTCTTGGTTGTAAAAAGGACATCGGCTCTTGGTGAATGAGGAGTGTAATGTGGAATTCTATATTGGTACTTACAAGGAAGAGATATTATGTGACATAATTCCTATGGATATGTGCCATATACTCTTATGGAGACCATGGTAGTATGAAATGAAAGTTGTTCATGATGGGATGAAAACACTTATTCTTTGGAGAAGGATGGGAAAGACATATTTTGTCACCCTTGGAAGATGAAACGGTTCAGGAAGGTTTGAGTTCCAATATTTTGCTGATGTCTGGCAAAGAATTATTACAATAAATTCAGAAGGAGGAGGATCTACATTTTACCCTTGTTTGTAAGCCAACTTAGGTAATTTTAACTTCTACGAATTTAGATGATTTTCCTGATGAAGTTAACACTTTGCTTTATGAGTGTGATGACATTATTGTGGATGAGTTTTCAAATGACTTACCCCCTGTAAGAAGTATTAGTCATCACATTGAATTAATACCTAGTGTAAGTTTACCTAATAAAGAAGCATACAGATTGACTCCTCAAGAAAATGAAGAAATCAAACAACAGGTACAGGAGCTGTTGGAGAAAGTATTGGTAAAACAAAACTTGATTCCTTGTGTAGTACCCACTATACTTAGTCCAACGAAAGATGGTGAGTGGAGGATGTGCACTGACTCCAGGGAAATCAACAAGATCACTATCAAGTATAGATTCCCTTTAACCAGAATTGATGATGTGATGGACTATTTAAGTGGTTCAAAATATTTTTCCAAAATAGATTTGAAAAGTGGGTATCATCATATTAGAATAAGGGAAGGGGATGAATGGAAGACAACATTTAAAAATAATGATTTTCTGCATGAATGGTTAGTGATGCCATTTGGGCTTTCTAATGCACCTAGTACCTTCATGAGGTTGATGAATGCGATTTTAAAAGAATTTACTGGGAAGTTTGTGATAGTGTATCTAGATGACATTCTGATTTTTAGTCAGAATAGAGAAGAGCATTTAAGTCACCTTAAGTTGGTGTTGAGAACTTTGCAAAAAGAGAAGTTGTTGATAAATATGAAGAAGTGTATTTTCCTAAAGAAAGAGTTAGTTTACTTGGGATTTTTAGTTTCAAATGAAGGACCGATGATGGATCCTAATAAGGTACAAGCGATTGTAAATTGGCCAGTTCCAAAGAATGCTTATGAGGTAAGAAGTTTCCATGGACTTGCTAGTTTCTATAGAAAGTTCATTAAGAATTTCAGTCAGATTTGTGCACCTTTGATATCTACTTTTAGAGGGAGTAGACAACATTTCAAATGGACAGAAGCAGTTGATAGAAATTTTAAGTTGTTGAAGAAAAAGATAACTGAGAAGCCTATCTTGGATTTTCCCAGTTTTGACAAAGTGTTTCAGTGATTAAAATCGATGCCAATGGTATTTCATGCTAGTGAGGCACATTATAATTTTGGACATCATGTAAATATGAAATTTAATTAAATACCCACAACCAGCGATGTCAATGCAACATTAAAGAGATGGGGGAATTATTTCATAAGGATAAGAGGGAGGGAATATTCAAACCTTGAGCCAATGGAGAAAAGCCAAATGTCAATAAAAGAACCCATAAAGTTGGTGACTATCTTCTTATCTTATTCACCCAGTAACTTAACTCTCCAAGGAGTTAGTTAGGGGCAGTTATTGCCTTGGGGATTGGGAGTTATGGGCATCCATAGAATTGGAAGGAAGACGTCATTTTTGGGCACGGTCATAAACCTTTGATCGCATGGATGCCCAATTGGAGGTTTATCATCCATTATCCATCACGTGGAAGGGGGTAGTCACAGTTCTTACTCACGCAGCTGATTTTCCTCATGTAGGAATTCCATTCCTCAATCATCCATTTTTCCCATTCACTTGTTTTGAAATTTTCTTCAGTTTTACCATGGTTGGGAAGTTGATTTGGCAAGGCTCAGTGGATGGGATTCTTCCTTGAAGATTTTTCTATTGTTTCCTCATCACCTAGCTGGGGAAAATCCGTTTCTATTTTTGGTTGCACAGCGAATGGTAGAAACTGAATATGATGAAATGTATTTTGTATGCAACATCATATTCAACTTCTTATGAACATGATGAATGTTGCGTTGAAATGTATTTGATTCCATTGTATATTACGTTGCATTATGCATCTGTGTATGTTTTTATTTCCAATGCATTTTTTACTATGTTCAAGGGGCTTAGATCCCCACTTAAATGATAGTAGCAGCGCCTTCGTTGTGTCCTCTCGGATGGGAGGGGATGTGACACTTTGTTATCAAGCATACAAGTGGCAAGTCTAATAAAGTTGTTGATGCTATGAGCAGAGTAAATATGGTATTGCAAAAAGTTAAGGTCGGTACTTTGGGATTTGAAAACTTGATTGATATGTATAAAGAAGATTTAGATTTCAAGGATATATATGTTGAATGTGAAAATCTAGTTACCCATAACAGAAGCCAGTGGTTAGATTATATGCTGTAGGAAGGTTTATTATTCAAGGATAGTAAATTGTGTATTCTGAAATGTTAAATGAGAGATAATTTAATTCTGGAAAAGCATAGTGTAGGTCTATCAGGACATTTTGGACAATACAAGACTTTTTCTTTGGTGAGTAATTTTTATTTTTGGCCAAATATGTAGCATGATGTGAATAAATTTGTTGAAAGATGCAGAATCTGTCAACATGCAAAAGGCAGAAGTCAGAACATAGGATTGTATCAACCCTTTCCTATTCCAACTAGGCCTTGGGATTCCATAAGCATGGATTTTGTTTTGTGTTTACCTAGAACTCAGAGAGGTCATGATTCAATTTATGTTGTGGTAGATAGATTTTCCTTGAACGGCTCATTTTATTGCATGTAAGAAGACTAATGATGCAACCAATATTACTGTTCTATTCTTTAATGAAATTGTAAAGTTGCATGGGTTGCCTTTGAGTATTGTGTCTCATAGAGATACAAAGTTTGTTGGTCATTTTTGGAGAATCAATGGAAGAAATTGGGAACTAATCTCAGTTTTAGTTCTTCTTATCACCCTCAAACTTATGGAAAGACTGAAGTGGTAAATAGGAGATTGGGAAACATACTGAGAATCCTTGTGTATGAGCATCCAAAATAGTGGGACTTGGCTCTAGATCAAGCTGAGTTCGCATACAATGATTCACCCAATAGAAGTACAGGTATGATTCCTTTTCAAATTGTCTATGGAATGCATGTATTTGAACGTAGAGATTTGGAAAAATACGAAAAGAGAAGTGCATAGGGTGAATAATTTGCAGTTAGTATGCATGAGCTGCAGGAGAATATCAAGAAGAGATTACAGGAAAGTGCAGAAAGATATAAAGTATAGAAAACAGACTTGAAGAGAAGGGAAGTTAATTTCTAGGTTGGAGATTTAGTGATGGCCTATCTTAAAAAGGAAAGATTCCCTAAAGGAACTTATAATAAATTGAAGCTTAAGAAGATTGGAGCTTGTAAAGTTTTAAGGAAGTTTTCTACAAATGCTTATGAGATTGAGCTTCCTTCTGACCTTCAGATTTCACCAATTTTTAATGTTTCATATTTGTATCCTTTTAAAGATGTAGGTGTCCAGATGAATGGTGTAACTTCAGATGGATATGATTCAGCTATAGATTGGCAAGGACAAATTCCATAGAAAGAACAACCTCAGATTGAAGCCATTCTTTACAAAAGAATCCTAAGGAAGACTAGGAACAAAACCTTCTTTCAATACTGACTCAAATGGAGAAATCATCCTACTGAAGATGTAGCCGGGATGACATAACAGAAAATTTCCACATACAATGGGCACCCTAAAGACTTAATGAAGAATTATTTTCTTCCCTAAGAGTATGATGCAGGAGCATCCAACTTGGATTTCATTGACTCATGAGTCAATATGCCATGTAACCACTTCTAGAAGGATAGGGTTAGTTTTTAATTTGTAGTACCGTGTGGAAATTAGCCATTATTATCCTTGATCATTGTGTGGATTTCCTCAAGGATTGATCTTTGTTGATAGGGTTTCTTTTAACAAGTCCCCAAATCCAACCTATTTGAATATGACGGGTATCTGAGTGTTATAAAATGAATTGAATGTAATAGTTAGGAAGTAAGGTGAGGATGAGTGTGAGTGCAGAGCATGCAAGAGTGCAGAGACTGTGTAATAATACTTATGGTTAAATTGAATGGAAAAATAGTATTTTGCAAGTTTATCCAGTTATTATGCTTTTGTTTAAATATCTAGGAGTAATACTATAATGCCTTTGTGTGTATGTGTTTGTTGCATTCTGAATCCTGATATAAGGACGGGATATTGAAAATCATCTACAAGAAGCTTTGTCGAAGAGAATTGATCCCTTCAATGATCAATTAAACAAAGCTTACAGAAAGATAAATCTAAGTCAATCATCTGGTGGGATTGATCCTACAGAAGATCAACGGTTGTCATTGATTTTCACAGCAGTGAGACATAGATCCACAAAGTTAAAACCATGATCGCATCGAGAGGAAGATCAACGGTCGAGAATGAATCCGTAGAAGATTGATGGCAGGGAAGAATTGTTCTACAGAAGGTGGAACTCGGGAATTGGAGAAGTCCTAGTGAATAAAAGTTAATAAAGCAACTTCCGCATTCTGAACCGGAAAGCGAATATCGGAAAGGTGCAAAAGTGCAGAAGTTTTATTTCGAAAGTTGGAAATCCGACTTCTGAACCCAAAAATCAGAAATCAGGAAGGAGTGAAAGTGCAAAAATTCCGCTTCGTAAGTCAACAAGCTAACTTCTGCTATCCGAACCAAGAATAAAAAATCGTAAAAATTGTGAAAAGGAGGAAACTCTTTTTCTGAAAATTGAAATTCCGATTTGCACATTCCGTTGTAGTGCGGAAAGAGAGTTAGACAGTGCGGAAAGATGTCTAACGGAGAAGTTAAGGCCTGTCAGTTTTTTAATTCTCGGATTTGAGGTCTGTAAACTACTCAAAGCCATCAATAATCCTAAATAAAAATCAATATAGGGTATACAATACTTTTAAATACTTATATAAAGTTTTTAATTCCTTGAAATTATGAGATTTATACTCTTGAGAGTGAGATTTAAGTCTTTGTATTTTTTTTCCATTTTGTACACTATTGTAAAAGGAATTTATAATTCTATTAAGTTTGCATATTTTAAAAATTTGAACGTATCCCACGACGCACTTTCAATAATGTGATATATATCTACAATTTCAGTTTTACTCATTCAACTATTTTGATTTACATAACTTACTATGAGATGGAAACACTTCTCTTTGGGGATGAATTAAACTAAAGTTAAAGTTTCTCTACATTTAGCTAGAGATGCTAGAACATGTAGATGTCAGATAGTAGGAATAAACAAAGAAATTAGTGAACTACCTCCATTTATTAAGCTTCTTGCACCATCTTTGTTTTTTTTATTTGTTTTGTTTTGAATTTCTCACTTGGTAAATATCTATTTCAGTGTATTTTACTAACTATATTGTTGCTGTAAGAATAAATCTACTGCATAATTCTATTTACAATGTGGGTTTAGTGGGTCATTTCCAGTCAGTCTCATCGGGGTGTGACATGACTGATTAGAAACGTTTATACAACTACTCAATGTTAAAAATTCCTTCATTTTGTGCCAACCAATTTTTTCATCTTCAATTTTTCCAAAAGATGAAGGGAGAGCTCTCCAAATCTGCTTTACACAGGATTATCAATAAATCTCCTCAAATATCTTTTTTTCCAAGTTGAGTAATCTTCCTTAAGGATATTATCCATTGTTATTGCAATATTAGGACCTTCTAGACTCTTGCTCCAAATGTGTGAAACAAATCTACATTGCAAGAAAAGAAGACCGATCGTTACTTCCTTCTTTTTACAAAGATGACACTCAGAGGGTTCATGCATTTATCTTCTTTTAATATTGTTGAAATTTAAAACTTTGTAGTGATTAAGAACCGAGTTGAACATATTTACTTTAGGAAGGGTATCATTTTTTCATATAACTTTCCAAACTGAACTTTGAATATGAGTGCAATAGAGTTGATTCTAATTTAAATATCCTTCTTTTACCATATATTATCTGCACTTCTTTCCCCATACCCTACTATGAAAAACATATTGATTTATAGGAGTTGCACCAGAAAAATGGTGAACTAGATCTTTCCATTGATGCATCAAATTCTCTGGAAGGTTTGGAGTTTTCCACCCTGTCTAATTGCCGTCATCATCCCAGGTCATGATATCAGCAAGTTGAGTTAAATTATTTATTTTCATCCAAACATGAAGTTGGACTAGATGGATATTTTATTTTAGTGCATACTTATACATAATTATGTCTTCCCAAATTCTGATGGTCATTTCATTCCCAGGAATCCAAGTGAAATTCCCACAGAGAGCTTCAGTAGATGATTTATAAAGACTCCAAATCGTTGAACATGGTTGAGTAAGAAATGCTTGATCCATAATTCTAACTCTTGTTGTTTGGGTGTAGTTTTTTGAAAAACTATTTTCCACCACGCTTCTTCACCAGTATTAAGTCTCCATAATATTTTTTCTCCAATGGATTTATTGATAAGGTTTGTCTCCCGTAATGATAATCCTCCACGATCTAAAGGAGCGGTAACATTTTCCAACTAATTGAATTATACTTTTTAGAACTTGTTTTCCCCCGTTGCCATAAAAAATTTCTCTGAAGTAGATCAATTTGAGATGATATCCTGGTCGAGGAAAGGATAGAGTTCCAGAATATTGCAAGAGAATCCAAAACAGATTTGATAAGGATCACATGACTAGTTGGGTTTAACCATTGTGGTCCCCATTAATTTAATCATTTTCTGATTTTTCCAAGTATTGTTTCCCAATCCATGCCACTAGGAAAACTACTAAAATTAGGAATTCCTAGATAAATGAAAGAATTACAATCATTTTGAACTATAAATTCCAACTTATCAACATTTTTTTGTAAATTAATTAAAGACAAGTTTCATCCTAGAATTCTATATTTACCTTTATCCACTTCTCCTCACGTTTATACTCCTGGATGACTGTCATGAACCTGCCAGTTATAATCATCGATGCTCCCACAGAAGAAGAGTATCATTTGGAAACTATGAATTACTGATCCCCTTAACTCCTCTAACTATTTGTGATGCTTAGAATGTTCCCTGAGGTCCTTTCCACTTCTAGCTTTCTACTCAAACAATCATCCATGATTATATAAAGGTTTTGAGATTGTGGACATCCCTATTGTATCTCCCTTGTCCCCTAAAACAAAGTCATTGGTCACCCATGAACATCCATATTAGATTCCCCTTGTCCCCTAAAAGAAATCCATTGGCCATGCATGAGCTTAAGGGGATATCTATGGAGAATATAGACAAGCTTGGATCCAACAAATGAAATTTTGTCATCTTCTACAAACTATGAATTATTTATCCTCTTAACTCCTCTAACTATTGTGATTCTTGGCAAGTTCCCTGAGGTTGTTTCCACTTCTATCTTTCTACTCAAACAATCATCCATAATTATATAAAGGTTCAAATTTTGTGGACATCCCTATCGGTTCCTTTTTTCCCCTAAAAGAAAGTAGTTAGTCACCCATGAACTAAAGGGGTTATCTATGGAGAATCTATACAAGCTTGGATCCCACCAATGGAATTCTATTAAGAAAAAACCTGTCTTATAAGTGAGTTTAAAAATGAACGATTTACTCTATAAATTTGTTGGCCATATCCATTTTGTCCGCCATGCCTTTTTCTTTTATAAGTTTACTTGAATGAATATCCACTTGCACCAATATAATAGTGTCAAGAATTTTCCTTTGAGAAATGAAACCACCCTAATTTTTTGAACTTAGCTTGGGTAGAAATTGTTTTAATCTAGAAGTAAGAATCTTAGAAATAATCTTGTAAGATGTGTTGCAAAGGGAAATTGGCCTAAATTTGAAAAAGGGAGTAGGTCTTTTTTCCTTTGGAATAAGAGCAAAAAATGTATAATTTGTACTACCTCCTAGATTTCCCTACTTAAGAGACAAAATATAGTTTTACATAGATCCTTCTTAATTAAATCCCAAAAAAACTTGTAAAATTGTATCGCGAATCCATATGTGCCATGCGCTTTATCAAGTTCTAATTCCCAAATGGCCATATTCTTCCATTGACCTATTTAATTCCAAGTTATTGATTGAAGATACAAGCGTTGGCGTGTTTTCAAGCATTTTCCCTATAGTTATTTGATCCACTTCTCCTTGCTTTATGAGTAATTGCTTGAAATGATTGAATGCCTCCCTTTTTATTTCTTCACTGTCAGTAATATTTTCTCCATATTATCAAGTAATTTCCATAACACTATTTCTGAATTGTCTCGCTTTTTCTTTCCTATGAAAGAAAGAAGATTTGTGCCCTCTACTTTCAGCCTTAAACTTCTTGACTTAACTCTCCAATATTCCTATTCTACTACATGGGACGAAATCAATCTTGAATTTCCATCTCTTTTTTCTAATATTAGTTTAATATTAGGCTCTTCTATCTCCATTTGAGTTTGAATTTTTTTAATTGTTCTTGTATTTCCTTCATGTTACAATGTGGCTTCTTGTAATTAATTATGGCCCATCTCTTAAGATAACTTTTAACCAATTTCAACTTTGATTCCCATGTGAAACTTGGGGAAGCTTCCAACTTTTTCTTTCAACTTCTTTTAACAATATCTATGGCTTCTATTGATTGTAAACAAGAGGCATTGAATTTAAAAGGAAGAAAGACAAATTTTATTTTATTGTCCAATTTGAGCCTAATAGGATTATGATTTGGTGCAGCATGAGGGCTAACAGCTGAAGATATTTCTAAATCTTCTTCTAGAAATTTGATTTATATTAAAAACTTATCTAATCTAGTAGCAATATTAGTTGAACCCATCCTTCTATTGGACTAGGTGTACTTCCCTTGCTTTGGTTTAATATCCATTAATTCCCATTCTTAAATTAAGTATTCTAATTGTTCTCTAGAGTTGTACCTGACAAGACTACCTCCTCATTTTTCCTATTGGGAAAGATTAGTATTCAAATATCCTGCAAAGATACAATGATCATATCCTACTAATTCTCTTTCATGTTCCAAATATTAGCAAAAATTATACTTTTCCCTATAATTCATTGGAACATAAATATTAAAAACTTTAAAACATGATCTAAATAATTTTCTTACAAGTTATGTAAAGATCCAATGTTGAGTTTTTTTTGTTCCAACCAATTATAGTTTAGCACTATTCCAATGCATGATTAAGCCACCAAACACTCCTCAGGAAGTCGTTTATAATACCAGACCTACTTTCCACTTCTTCTCGTCTAACTTTCATTTCCAAATCTTGCATTCTAGTTTCCTAGAGAAGGAGAATTGAAGGTATTTCCTTTCTTATCAAAAACCTCAAGGATTCTTCCTATGTGCTGCTTTCCATTCCCTTATTGTTCTAGGAAACTAAGTGCATTATTTACCTAAAAATGTTTTGAATCCTTCCTCACTTGGTGTAAGAAAGGTCCTACACCTTTGATTACTTCAAGATTCCTTGATTATTTTACGGCGTAACCAGATTCTTATCTAAGGTTGATTCAAGGCCAAGCATTTTTTCCTTATTTTTTTTCTTCCCTCACTTCTTTAGTTGGTTGTCTACTAACCTTTCTTATTGACCACTCCTCTCCTTTTGAAATTTCTTTCTCCCCTTCACTTTGTCCTTATTGTGCTTGTTTTATTGCTTGAAACCATGGAACTAAAATTTTCTTCTCCTTTTTTTTTCCACTTGATTCATCTGGTCCTTCACTGCATCTTCTTTTTCTTTGTTGGTTCCTGCCAAAACAAGACCCATTTCTGGTAAAATAGTCAGTATACGAGGAGAAAATTATGTTCTTGGTTCCTTTACAGAAGGTGCTACAACTTTTGAGTATGAGGTTGGTTGCAAATCTTAAGAAATAAAGGAAAATCGTTTTGATAAGGATATAATTCAATTTGTATTTCCTTGAGATGGTGCTTTGTTCATCTTTGTAACAAATGAAAAAGAAGGAATGTAAAAAATATTGACTCCCACTGCCTGTTTTAATTTCTTGCAAGCCTACTTCCAAATCTCATATACTTTCTGAGTAATTGAGGTTGTATCTCTTGGTTTTTTGCAATCTTTAGCAAAACGACCACAGTCATGGAAAATATTGCACTTAAATGGAAATCGTTCATAACTAAGTTGTTGATAATGAACTCTAGTTGTCTAATACTAGA
Source organism: Pseudotsuga menziesii (assembly GCA_001517045.1). NCBI lineage: Eukaryota > Viridiplantae > Streptophyta > Pinopsida > Pinales > Pinaceae > Pseudotsuga > Pseudotsuga menziesii. The sequence continues at coordinate 530,820 of LPNX010599792.1, read as the reverse complement.
TGAATTGCTTTAGGTAGTCCTTTTTCATGATATACTTCGATACATATTCTGGAACATAGAAATATCCATTGCTCTGGATTCTTTATCAAGGACTCATCTCCCTAACAGTGCAGAGGAAGATTAGGGAGCCTTACCCAAACAAGGGTTGTTGATGGAATATATAACTTTGGATCAAAATAAGGAGTCCAACTATTTAGGTACATTCTGTTATATTTTTATCATTTAAGAAATATGATCTTAGGATCTTATCTGAGAGAATAACATGCACAACAATCAATCACAAGAGAAAAGAGACACAAATATTTATCCTCAGGGAAACCATAAAGGAAAAACCCTGCAACTTCCTCAGAGATAGAATGAGCACCAATGGTAGCAGTAAAACCCAAAGACAGAAAGATGATCTCCAACAATTGTTCTCTCTCTCACTTAAGCAAGCTTCTTCTATCTCACCTATGCGCTATAGCTGGGTGAGTGTGTGTCTCAAATAGAGAGGCTCACTCTCTATTTATACTAGTTTCTGACTTGACAATAACTTACTAGGGCTGACTTCTCTAGGAGAGTTTAATAACCCTAGTGCCTCACAACTGTGGGGAATTTTCCCTCCGATCAACAAGGAGTGTTAAATATCTATGACTTTACATGACTTGATTACATTAATTATTCTCCCAATAGGAATGTCGGNTATACAAGTGAATACATTCTGAAGTTACAAATACATCAACACTCCCTCTTAACTAGGAAGGTATTCTCTTGACACAATTCATTAGCACAAGTCTTCTTCTCTAGATCATCATCAAATATGGATCATCACTGGATCCTCATCAAAGCTAGATCATCATCAAAGTTGGATCATCATTGGATCATCATCAAAGATGGATCGTCATCATCATCATTGCTTCTGCTATCTCGATCAAATGGTGCTATCTCTTAATTCTTCTCGTCAGAGGAATTTTTATAGAGTCAGCCCTTTTTTATGTTGGTTGTAGGCCTAGTCTCAATGTAGGTCTTCCTCTACAGAGCCAGTCCTTTTTCATACTAGGTGTAGGCCTCTACAGATCCAATCCTTTTTCATATTGGATGTACCTCCATAGATTCAGTCCTCTTTCATACTAGATGTGGGTCTCTATAGAGTCAGTCCTTTTCCATACTAGATGTAGGCCACTACAAAGCCATCCCTTTTTTATGCTAGATGTACTTCCATAGAGCTAGTCCTTTTTCATACTGGATGTGGGTCTCTACAAAGCCAGTCCTTTTTCATATTGGATGTAGGCCAGCACAAAGCCAACCCTTTTTCATCCTGGATGTACTTCCATGGATCTAGTCCTTTTTCATACTGGATGTGGGTCTCTATAGAGCCAGTCCTTTTTCATACTGGATGTAGGCCACTACAGAGCCAACCCTTTTTCATGTTGGATGTACTTCCACATAGCCAATCCTTTTTCATACTGGATGTGGGTCTCTATAGAGCCAATCCTTTTTCATACTAGATGTAGGCCACTGCACTTATATATGACCATGGGAGGAACCAATCCTACCACCATGTCAAAAGGGATCAGAAACTCATCACTTCCCCTTGGAATGAACCTCTATCTTAAGAACACCAAGATTCTCTAGGAAGTACTCAAACTTCACTCTAGCTAATTTCTTAGTCAATAAATCAGCTATCTATTCATCCATTGCAATATACTAAATCTTCATTGCTTCCCTCTACACCATATCCCTGATATAGTGGTATTTGATATCGATATTCTTCGACTTGTCATGGAACACTAGGTTGTTCGACAACTTCACACAACTCTGGTTGTCGCAATATATAAAAGTAGCATCCAACTGGAGATCAAACAAATCAGACAGTAGCTTCCTCTACCATACTTCCTCACAACTAGCCAAACAATTTGTGACATACTCTGCTTCGACTGTACTCAGTTCCACGTAGGACTGCTTCCTGCTAAACCAAGAGATCACACCTGATCCCATACTAAAGAAACACCCAGAAGTTCTCTTACTATCGATGGCACTTCCTGCCCAATCCGAATCCACATAACCCTTTAGGTTAATATTTTGATTCGTCTCATACGTGATCCCATAATCAAGTGTACCCTTTAGGTACCTTAGAATATGCTTTGTGGAAATCAGGTGAACATGTCTCAGATATGTCAGGAACTGGCTCAATGTGTTCACATCAAAGAAAATATCTGGTCTCGTGTTCATCAAGTACATCGAGGACCCAATTATTTGATGATACATTGTAGCATCAATCAAATCTAATGAAGCATCACTTAATAGCTTCAGGTTCAATGCCATAGGTGTGGTCATAGCCTTGCAGTCCATCATCTCGAACCTCTTCAGGATCTCTATTGCATACTTCCCTTGTCCCAGGGGGATTCCATCTACATTCTATAGCACCTCCATGCCTAGAAAGTAGTGCATCATACCCAACTCCTTCATCTCGAACTCAGTAGCAAGCTTCCTCTTCGTATCAAAAATCAACCCATCCTCACTTGTTACAAATAGGTCATCTACATATAGTAGGAGTATCACTGAGTTCCCTTCTTCAGCCTTGTAGTAAAGGTTGGAATCCACTTTACTCTTGGTAAATCCCAAACTAGACAGGAAGCTATCAATCCTATCATACCATGTCATGGGTTCCTGTTTCAAATTGTACAGGGCTTTATTCATTTTACACACATGATTTTTCATGTCATGTGTCTCAAAGCCAAGTGGCTTCTCCACATACACTTCCTCTTCCACTACACCATTCAAGAAAGCAGTCTTGACATCCATCTGATGTATCTTCCATTTAATCACTGTAGCCAAAGCAAGTACTAATCTAATGGAAGTGTATCTAGATATAGGTGCAAAATTCTCTTCATAATCTATTCCTTCTTTATGGGAGAAGCCATGAGCCACAAATCTTGATTTATATTTCTCTATGCTACCATCTGCAGCATTCTTGATCTTGTAGATCCATTTGGAAGTCACAACAGACTTCCCCTTTGGTCTTGGGACAACATCCCAGACATCATTCTTCATGATCAACTGGTACTCCTCGATCATAGCATCCTTCCATTCTTTCTCCTCTGCCGCTTCTTCATAGTTGGAAGGTTCTTTATCAATGATGTCACATAATAGGGCTACATATCCAGAGTAGGACCTATTTCTCTTCCTCTCTCTGTTCATTTCTTTTGGAGGCCTGTATCTTTCTACACCTTGGATAGCCTCTCGTACCCATGCAGGTTTCCTCTTGTGATGATTCTTCTCTTGGGGTGGATCTACATGTTCCTGGGTTGTTCTTTTTCTCTATATTCTTATTGAGTTGCATCGTTCATAGTTGTATCTTGAATCCTAGGTAATTATGTTTCTTTATGGTCTTCAGTAGGTCTCTTTCTGGATTTGTTGTAAGCTAAGTCTTTGTCAAATGTTAAGTCCTTGCTGATATCGATCTTATTGAATCCTGGGAATTATATTCTACAATCCTTTGAGCTTTCACTATATCCCACAAATATACCCTTCTTCCGTGAAGGATCTAACTTTGTCCTCTTTTCTTTTGGAATGTGTATGTACACTCCAGACAACCAAATATTCTAAGATGACTGACTTCTGGTTTCTTTCCAGAGAATACTTCTTTAGGTGTCTTGTTCTTGAGTACTCTATGTGGAGTACGGTTCTGTACATACACATTTTTTTTAGCAGCTTCTACCCATATATGCATGGGAAGATATTAATCATGAAGCATTTCCCTTGCAACTTCCATAATCATTATATTTTTCCTTTCTGCAACCCCATTTTGTTCTGGATTATATGGATTGGTTAACTCCCTCTTAATCCCTCAATCTATGCATAATTCTTTGAATTCATTTGATGTGAAGTCTCTGCCATTGTTTGATCGAAAGGTCTTGATTTTCTTTTTTGTGTGGTTCTCAATTAAGGATTTGAACTCTTTGACCTTGTTGAATGCTTCATCTTTGTTTTTTAGAAAGTATATCCATGTCTTGCTAGAAAAATTATCAATGAAAGAAACATAGCATACATACCCACTCAATGAACTGGATGACATCGGACCACATACATCGGAGTGGATGATTTCCAAGATTCATTTTTCCTTGTTCTAGCTACTTGGAAATGTCTTCTTTGTGTTCTTTCCTTTCGCACATCCTTTGCAGAAACCATCATGTTTTTGTTGTATTTATGGAAGACCTTCAACATCTTTTCTTGCAATTGGTAGTGCTCTATAGTGCACATGTACAAGCCTTCTATTCCAAAGTTCATTTGTCTCTACTGAGTCATGGACCAAGGCTTGTTCTAGTTGGCCCTTTAGCTTTTATAATCCTCCCTCTAGCTCCCCAATCACAACTGCATCATCTATGGTCTTTCCCTTTGGCCACATAAGAACTTGCCAATCTACAAATTCAACCCTCAGGCCTTTTTCATCCAATGCAAAGATGGAGAGGAGGTTCTTCTTTAGTCCTGATAAAAACAAGACATCCTTCATTTTCATAGAATTTATAGAGTCTAAATTATAAGAGGACTCACCACTACTTTTTATTGGATATTGGTAGTCATCCCCAAGTTTCACCTTGTGGGGTGACTCATGTTCTGATAATTTCACAAAGGATTCTTTGAATCCCGTCATATTCTTGGAATCCCCATTGTCAATAAGCCAAGCATTGCTTCCATGTGTGACAGTTCCCATGAGAGAAGAAATCAAAACATATTCTTCATTACTTGTGGAATCACTTTCGTGTTTGATTCTCTTTATGGAAGGTTCATCATCCTCTACAGTATGAGCATGATTTCTTCTCTGGTTTCCCTTCTTCTTGTGAGAGCCACCTTTCTTTCTGGGACAAAATCTAGATATGTGTCCTTTCTTATCGCATGTAAAGCATCAGATACTAGATAGATCTATTCTAAGGTTATTCTGATGTGAATGATTACCGCTGTTATGATTATGGTCTCTTTTGTTTTTCTTGGTGTGTACTGTGAGAGATTGATCTTCATTTCCCATGTTTTCTTCTCGAGCTACTATTTGAGATTCTTCTTGTGAGCATTCCTCCCATAGTCTACTGAAGGTGACTAGCTTTCTTCTAGCACAAATCCCTTGAATTAAAGAGTCATGTAACCTAGGGAGACCATTCAAGGTGGTCATCACAAATTCTGCATTTTCCACTTCTTCATCCATTACTTCAAGTTGTTCTTTTATCTGGGAGACCCTTGTAAAGTATGATTATATGGTCTCTGTATTCTGGATCTTCACATTCTTCAACTAGTTCCTCAAAGTCATCTTCCAATTTATGTTATTTCCTTCAAATAGCTTGTTCAAGGCTTCAAACATCTCTTTAGGTTTCTTTAGGGAGGACACCTATGTTATAAGGTGATCCTTGATTGAATCAGTAATAATCATCTTGGCCTTGATCAAGTTCTTCTTGTGTAAGGCCTTAGCCTCATCTCCCTCTGGAACTGGAATCTCTCCACTAATGTAGGAGTCCAATTCATTTTCTTCAAGAAATAGGGACATCCTATAATTCCATTGTCAGAAGTTATCATCTCCCTCAAGCTTTTCATCAAGCTTGGTGTGATGAGACATCTTTAATTGAGAAACTCAAATGGAAATACAAAAGATTTATATCTTACCAATTTGAGAAGATGAAAAATGGATCTAGAGCTGATCTTCTGTAGTGTTGGTTTTCTAGTTCCACGAAAAATTAGGGTTTGACTTTTCCAGAGTTCTACCCAACCAAAAATATTTATTTTTTTCTCTAAAATTATATTTTGAGGAGGATATTAAACCTATGCTGGGCTCACTCAAAAATTCCTCTTCAGTGAAAAGCCCTAATTTCCTGATGTAGTTGTAGGTCAAAAAATGAAAGTGCTCAGAATCAGATTTTGCTTTGACAGAAATATGCACCCTTCAATGGAGATTCATCCTATCCTCCTTTTGCTGATGGATTATGGAGAGGGACCCAAAAAGTAGGAAACCCTAGCTTCTATTGCTGCATAGTGTCTTCTTCTCAAGTTATCTCTAATACCATGTTAGATTTTTATCATTTAAGCAATATGATCTCAGGATCTTATCTGAGAGAATAACATGCACATCAATCAATCACAAGAGACAATAGACACAAATATTTATCCTCAGGGAAACCATAAAGGAAAAACCCCGCAACTTCCTCATATATAGAATGAGCACTAATGGTAGCAGTAAAACCCAAAGACAGAAAGATGATCTCCAACAACTATTCTCTCTCTCACTTGATCGACCTTCTTCTCTCTCACCTATGCGATATAGATGGGTGAGTGTGTGTCTCAAATAAGGAGGCTCACTCTCTATTTATACTAGTTTCCGACTTGACAATAACTTACTAGGGGAGAATTCTCTAGGAGAGTCTAATAACCCCAGTGCCTCACAACTGTGGGGACTTTTCCCTTCCATCAACAAGGAGGGTTAATCTCTATGAATTTACATGACTTGATTACATTAATGATTCTCTCGATAGGAACATCAAGGACCAATGAAATACAATATATGAAATATACAAGTGAATACATTCTGAAGTTACAAATAAATCAACACATTCCTCCATTGTTGAATAAATATGGTCCACTAAGGAAGAAAAAATATCGATCTTATTTAAATTCAAATAAGATAGCATAAAACCCTTTCCACAAAAACAATGAATCATTCTTTTTTTAATCAACACTGTCTAGTTTTTCTGAAGCCATACCCCCATACACCTAGGGGGTGGCCATATTCTAGTAAATTAGCCTATTAATCCTCTCTCTTACATGACTAATGCTTTATTTCTGGTCGCAATTGTAGATAGAACCACGTTAGGAATTTTAGACATTTTCTTAACAAATCTTGATGAATATGTATTTAATCAAACTTTGTTCAATGATTTCACCATCGTTCTAAAGGCAAGTTCATCTAGAGCTTGAGATTTCCTCTCCCATGTTGATTCAAACACCATTATTTACCTTATCCTAACAATATGCAGATTATTAGATCTCAACTCAATCAATTTTTCAGTTTCTTGGAACTCAACCTGTGTTTATCTTCAAATTGTCTTAGGTGCAATTTCTAAGAAATTTTAGCAAAATAGATACTCCCCTCTAAATTAGATTATGTTCTACTCATAGAAATTTCATCTATCTTTCCTTTCATTCAAGTCTTTTTCTTTGAAAAGGTATTGCACCCCCATATTATCTATTTTAAGGAATTATGTCTTACCCAACATGTGGTGCCTCCACATTTTTAAGGCCTAAATGATTGGTTCTAATTCTAGATCATGTGTAGCATAGTTGCATTCGTATTCTTTGAGTTTTCTAGATTCATTTGATATTACATGATCATCCTTCATAAGTATCCAATCTAAACCTTCTTTGCACGCATATGTACACACCACAAATTCTCCATATGGATCTGCAATCTTTAAAATAGGGGAAATAGTTAACATATGTTTAAGCTTCTAGAAGCTTCATTTACATTTTTCAGACCAATTAAATTTCACTTCCATCATCTAAAGACAAGTTATAGGATATTCAATTCTATAAAAAAAACTATAAATATTTGGTAATAACCAGCTAGCACCATAAATGACCCGATATCCGACACATTTTTTGGGTTAGGACAATCCATGATGACCTTTACTTTGTCAAGGTCTACGGATATTCTCTCTTCTAAAATAATATTCCCTAAATATTGGATTTAATCCTTATAGAATTCACATTTGTTGAATTTAGCATATAGTTGGTTCTCTCTCAAAGTTTGCAAAACAATTATCAAATGATCTTCTCATTCTTTTAGTATTTAAGTATATCATAAATGAAATTTAAGACAAACTTGTCTAAAAATTTATTCAATATGTTGTTCATTAAGCACATGAATGTTACAGGGGCATTGGTAAAGGAAAAATGGCATCACTATGAACTTTTAGTGTCCATATCTTGTCCTAAATGATGTTTTATTAATTTCTTCATATCCGACCCTAACTTGATGGTATCCTAATCTCAAATCATTTTTTGAAGATACCTTATCCCCACGAACCTAATCGAACAAATCATTGATCCTAGGTAAAGGGTATATGTTTTTAATTGTTACTTTGTTTAATTGACAATAGTAAATAGACAACCTTAAGGTTCCATATTTCTTTTTGTAGAAATTGAGGCTCTGATACCATGTGGAAATACAAGATAAGGATCTAGCCACAATACATTTCTCACAAGCATGTACAAGAAAAGTAGAGAGGAATAATGAGACTGATCACAAGAGAAATTAAGAATGATTGGTGAATATTCCATATATATTTCTTGTATTATTGATCAACATAGTATACATAAATAATACATCCTTGAGAGGTAAAATCGAGTTTCTTAGGATACAACTCATGCTAGCTCATAAAGCATGACTACTAAATATGATAAACACCATAGGTGAATAAAGAACTTTCCAAGTCAATTAAGGACATCAAAAATTGGATAAATAATGAGTGAGTGATGATGAATGATGGAAAGGCTTGCTAATCATGGAATCTGGAGAGAAAATCATGGGGAATGAGTTGGTCGTAAAAGATGTCGTTTTCTAAGTTTGACTAGATTTACCTTATCCACTGAAAATCAGGAATAAATTTTTCGAATGGAAAAAAAAGACAGGAAGGTGCAGTTACTAATCTGGGCAGTCAATAAAGTTGGAAGAATCTAACCAAAATCAGTATAAAGGTGCTTCTAGGGTATATATGGCAAGTATTGACCATGTGGTGCAAGTGGAGGTTGTCAGCGTTTGTCCTAGATTTGACCCAGGCTTAAACCCTTCCCTTGTGCTCAGAAAATCCCAAGATATCATCCTAACAGAGAAAGGCTCAGTTGGTAGCACCTACAATGTGGATGCAATCTCACCCGATATATCTTTCCATTGGGTAACTTCTAGAACCAAGTTTCCACAGTTGGGTGGGGGATTTCATGTCCTTTGGTCTTCTACAAAGGTGCTCGATGGAGGATGATGGGTGGGGTATTGATACTTATTATAATCAGCTAAGACATGATACCACTTTTCCTTTGACAATAATTATAAAAACAAACCCAATGCAACATAGATAGATTTAACAGTAATAGTGCGACGAACAAAGATAATCTCATTCATAATAAAATTCATAAACATATATTTATAGCAACATATACATGCACCTCAATCACATTCATCATTCACGCATTTGACATAGTATCTAACGTGGAAACCCATCTCGGAAAAAACCACAAAGGCGCCCTTCTTCTTGCATGAGAAATATATGGCACCTTTGGTCTGTGCACTAAGCTACAGACTCTGTTCTAGATATTTATTCGTTTATCTATAAATACTTCTTTCTCCTCTCATTCTCTCTAGTATTCTATTCACTACTCTTCTCTACTTAAATCTAGTAATGATCCACACACAGCATAGATCGACTCAATCTCTACCACACTCCTGTGCACTCAGCTGTGGGTTCTTCAACTCTTTTCTACAACTCAATAACTCAACAGACTAACAACAATACAAATTGGACTATCACTAAATGACCAAATGCTACTGAAACTAGAATCAACACACCTTTCAGAGTCTAACCCACATTTATCTTGGGTTCCTCCCTTTCTAGGTTCCTACATGTCGCTTTCATGTGACTTCATAAAGTTAGTCAGCAAGTTGTATTTCCTATTGTATCAACACATGAAAATAGGCACTAACAACTTGACTTACAAAGATGTTTTGATACATGTGGCTTCTGCTGACTCTAGCCGACTTCGTACATATGATGTTTTTGATCTGTCACTTTCTAGCCATTGCACCATTGCACATCTTTTGACATGGTTAACTTCATCATATTCTTCCTTTTTGTATGTTTTCCTTATGTTGCTTCCTTTCCTCTTCCATCGTGGCCTCTCTTCTATTGTGAAATCTCTTCTTTCATGAAATCTCTTCTTCATCTACTTTTAGCTCTTTCTTCTTTTGTTTGTCTTCTATCGCATCTTCCTTCCTTACTAATTCTTCTATCTTATCCTTTTTTTCCTCCCTCCTCGGTTTCTTATGTCGAAACTCATTTTCCTTCTTCCCCTTATTTCTCTACTTTAGTTGCAGGTCCTTTTACTTCTTGAGACCTAACTCTTTTCATACATAGAAATAATTCTAACTAAATTCTACCTATCATTCCCTAGGCCCAATAGTCCCCCAACACTCACATGTGGCTTATCCTAAGCCACAAAAAGCTATTCCTCTATTTCCTTATTTGTGAAAAATTGACCTTGAAAATATTGTAAGATTTTTTGTACTTTGTTTGCCTCCTATTGCACATCTTCCTTTCCTTTCTACAAATTCTCCACAAGGTCAAAACTGAGGTGTTTCTATGGTATGAGCCTTGTTTCCTCTACTTCCCATTGTTCTCTCTAATATATAGGTTGAATAATGCATGTAACTCTTTCATCTTTTTCACATAACTCTTTAACCTTATCTGCACATTGTTGTTGTTGTTGTGTGTGCATAACATGATGCACCTCGATTTGAAACTTAATGACTTAATGGAACCATATAATAGTGACATCCTTAACTCTTGCCTGTTTTCAGACATGATCCCTCGAGGCCTATCCATGCATAAAAAATTAAAAATTAGTATCATGTTGCCTCTCCTTCTTTTCATGTCTGAACCAGAGATTCTGGTATCTAGATCCCCTGCAGTGAAATAGTATATCCATGGGTTGGCAATGTGGTGGGTCAGCCCATAAAACAAATGAAATCAAAATTAACAACTAGTAATATTGTAAATATCTACCACTTTACTACGCTATAGTTGCATCTTCTAGCAATTCATTCATCATAAATTACGACCATTTAATTTGAACTCCCTTCGCATAGATTTCAGTTAATGCAACCACACTTGCAATACACTAGGTCGGTTTTGGCTTGTAAAAATTTTATAGGATAATACCTTCGTATCAAAATGAACAATATTCATTAATGGACGAGATTAGGAACCCTCTGTTGGCCCTAACCAATTCATACTTGTCCTTAACGTTTTTTATCATCATTGTTTCCTGATATTTTTGTAAATATGGTGTTGGGTCCATACCTTCCATTGGGAGACCTGTTATTGTTGTAATTAGCTCCACATCCGTAGAATGTAGTTCATCCATCCAAATGAATCCTCCATGAAATGATACCATCAACTGTCAGACAAAGGTATTCACTTCTATGCTCCATACAAAGTGTGGCATGTAGAGAAAATATAACAGTCCTGATTGTTCCAATCCTCTCACCCGTTCCATTGGAAGGACATGCTTCAACACATCTGGTGTGTCCTACATAGTTACCATATATTTATTCCTATCCAAATATTTTTGTTTCTTGGTGTTGTGGTCAGCAAAGGATAGTTTTCATAGGTTTGGAAAAATATGATTCAGTACCTTAATACCTTCGGCCATCGATGGTACAATCAATGGAGCCCCAACTTTCTATGGAATTTTAATATTTGAAGCATTTGAATTCCTTACTAGAATGTATGGTAGAAAGATATGTCTGGTTTTGCAGTCCTCTTCTTCCTCGGGTATTAATGGTGGTGTGGTTGGTGTCATTTCTTTCTACTTGCTCTTCCTATTACCTGTGTGCTTCCCCCATGAAGTACCTGATGGAACTGGTTGGCCTGCCTTTCATTTTCTGAATGGTTTGACCGGAGGGACATGAGTTTCCTCAGGGAATTGAGTAGCATGTTGTTGCAGTGGGACGTATCCTACAATATATTCCATGATTGGTGTAGGTGATGGAGGCACAACTTCAAATTCAACAGGTGAACTAGCACTAGAGATAAAAAAGACCATGCTCTAAGTAACTTGATCAGTCTCTTTGAAGTTGCAGACAATGATTGCTCCTCTCTCATGCGAATAGAATGAAATGAATTGGCCACATAGTTTGATAATATGCAACAATTTTCCCTCCATCCATTCTTCACACGCGCATATGGTTAATAGAAAGTAATTCATCCTTTCAATCACGTGGGTACATGGTCCAAAACATTAAGGAAACTTTTATGGATGCCACCATTTAACCAACAAATCGAGTTGTAGTTATTTCCATAAAGACGGGTGTGACCATAAAGCACACCGTAATTTTTCCTTGAATTTTTCAAATTAATGCCCTCCAACTTTCATATTTACATTGTTCGTATTCTTGCAACAGCATTGCAGTCCTTGCAACATATTTTCTTCCCTTCACCAGATCTCCTTTCCTTCCAATAGTGTCACACTCCTTGTGAACTGTTTACTCTTGTTACAATTTTTTTTTTATTCTTCCTTTCTTACTTTCTTTTATGCAACCAATTCGCAGCTATCATGATACAACTTCATTCAACTTCCATTTACTAAGCCTTTACCTCTATTCCATCTAAATTTTGCAATTTCACATCTCCTCCATCAATGATCTTCATGATGATATATGGTCCTAACCAGTTTGTTCTCAACTTTCCTGGACACTTGAGAAATTTTTTTTCATACATAAGAAAAATTCGTCCAACCTCAAAGTTCTTTCTTTTAATGTGTCGATCCTACAACAAAACGTTCTTCCTCTAGCTGCAAAATTTGTGACAATATTTCTTCCACAACATTAAAATCCGTCATATTTGTGATTGCATAAATCCTTAAGATCAGGACAATATACTCCATAGGCATCACAACTTCATGTCCATACACCAACCGAAATGGAGTTTGTCCTGTCAACTTCTTACAAGTTGTGTGATATGCCCATAATACCACTAAAATTTTATAATCCCAGTCATCTCTTTGAACATTGAAAATATTTGTCAATGCATTCTTCAAAATTTTGTTAAAGGCTTCGATAACTCCATTTGCTTGATGGTGATAAGGTGTTGTCCTTCTATACTAAATCTGGAATTGCTCTATGATTTTTGTGATCAATTGGTGGATAAAGTGCATACCTTGGTCACTTATTAAAATATTTGGACATCCAAATTGTGTCATTACATTCTCAAATAAAAACTTTGTAGAAGTCACAGTAGTACAATCCTTTACTTATGTAGCTTCGGCCCATCTGGTTAATTAAGCCGCAGCAATAATATAGCGTGAACTAATGCATTTTTGTGTTGGACTGATAGGACCTACAAAATCCATGGCCCATCGTTCAAACTCTTGTAAAGATATTTGAGGAACCAATGGAATTTTGTCCCATCGTGATGGATTTCTAGTCCTTTGGCAGACATCACAGCTGCGACAATAATCCCATGCATCCTTATGCATGGTAGGCCACCATAATCCTGCTTGCAAAATATTGTGCACTGTGGATTTCCCTGCATAGTGACCTCCTGCAACACCATCATGTGCTTCATTTAATATCAACAGTTGCTCATGTTCCAAAACACAATGACAAATAATATCATCAAGACCCATCTTATACAATTTCCCAGCAATCAGCTGGAAATCCATAGCTCGTGTAACCAACTAGTTTGCACCAGGATGAACTCAGTTGGCATATAACCTATACTCAAAAATTATATGATTTATCTATACTGATCATCAAACATGCTTATGGAAAATAGTTGCGCATCAGGAATATTATCATCCAGGTTACTAGGATCTTCACCACTTTCTATCCTTGAAATATGGTCTGGTCCCAAATTCAATCAACTGGGTTTAATAATTATCTCAAAATCAAATTCTTTGAAGAGGAAAAGTCACCGAAAAATATTCCCCCCGAACACTGGCTTATTAACTAGGTATTTCAATGAAGAATGGTCAGTGTTCATCTTAAAATCTCCACCTAGTAAATAATGTCTGAATTTTTGCAGTGCATATACCATTGCTAAAACTTCTCTTTCTTTCGTGGTATATTTTTTCTCTGCAGTCGAAAACTTCCTGCTAGCGAAGGACATGGGATGATCGAACATCCTTCACTAGGATGCATCAGTGCCATGCCAAGTGTGATAGACGACACGTCGACATGAAGATGAAACTACTTTTCCATCCTGGAAATTTAAGTATTGGTGCAATAGGAATCTTGTTTTTCAATGTGTTGAGACTCTCTTGGTAACTCTTTGTCCATTGAAACTTAGCATCTTTCTTCAAAATATTTTCCATTGGAGCTGTCACCTCCACATATCCTTTAACAAATTTTCTGTAATATCGAGTGTGTCCCAATGTCGCTCTGAACTGTTTGACTATAGTAGGTGGTTGTAGATCAATAATTATCACAATTTTTTTGGATTGAACAAAATTCCATCATGACATTCCACATGACTTAACAGAACTCCAAATGGTGCGCAAAATATACATTTATTCAAATTTAATGAAATTTGATACTGGTGACAACATTCTAGCATCATTCTAGTGCTCTCAATATGGTTTTTTATAATCCCAAATACTGTCCAATCATCAAAGTATATTTCAAGAAATTTATTTATAAAATATTTAAAGGCATCTACTACAATTCTAGAAAAAATCGCAGGAGAATTATTAAGTCCAAATGGCATTATCGTATAATAGAAACATCCCCACTCTACTGCAAAGGTCCAAAAAATCCATCAGTGATTGATTACATTTCCTACCCTCTGACACTCTCCAGTACTTCATCTATAAACCAGGTCAGAAACAGGTCATGTAAACAAGCATCATTCAATTTTCTCAGGTTGATACAAATTCTTACTTCGCATGGGGTCTTCTTTTTCTGGACTACTATTGGACTAATCCATTATGTTTCATTAACAAGTTTTATAACACCTGGCTCCAAAATTCAGTCCACTTCGGCCTTGACTTTCTAGTTGTATCACATATTTAACCAGTATGGTCATTGCTTAACCAATTTTGCGTCGAGATTCAAAGGTATTTTCAATTCATCGATATCTCTGACTATTCCCTTCATCTCTGGAAACCTAGTAGGGAATAGATACTAAAAATCATGCAATAAGTCAGTGATCTTCCTTACAGTCTCTTCATCCTAATAATCTCCAATATTGGTGAACTTTGGATTGTCAGGTGAGCCAATATTAACTTTCTTAATTTTAAGTGGAGTCGAGAATTGGTATCTAGAAATACCAAAACCATCCACTGCATGCATACCTTCTGACTCCGGTATGTTTATGTCAAGTTGTTCATCATCGTTCAGTTCTCCTATCTGATTGTAACACTCCATCCAATGCTTGAGTGTTGTGTTGCATTGATGTAAATTTGTCGTTGCGACAAGGATTTCATCAAATATATTCTCTTTCATTACTTGCAGAGAAACATCAATTTTTGGGTGATAATTTGTGAACTCGAAGATATGTGTGAAACTAGTGTCTAGTTCTTCCCACTCAAGAGTTCCTCATCGTATTTCGACAAATGTATACCAATTCCTTGGTATTATGTCTAGTGTATGTATGAAGTGATGAAACCATTCTTGTTGCATAGATTCCTACCATGTGTTGTGACAATGCTCAATATGCTCATTAGGATTTGAAAATATTGTATACTTGTGACTAGTATAACTAATCTCTTCTCCAAATCTGGTCTCCAGTAATATTCTACATTGCATCCATTCAAAGATAGATTGTTTATGTACCCCACCATTTAGAGGGCTTATCTTTTAGCACAAATTCGAAGGCCGACAATCACTGCGATTGTGTCATGTTTTCTTAAAATTAATTTATAAAAGATGAAAGTTTCGATAAATATCCATATGTAGGAAGCTTTCTTTCCTCAACTCCTACCTGTCGCACCGACCTACTAATTCTTGCACATATTCTCATGGAAACATCATGCATTTGATTCTGCCAATTCTCTAATGCTTTTGTAGAATCATATGTACAGGATCTAACACTCTTCCAACTCAGTTTTCCATCAGTTGTTGGATTTATCTAGTCATATCGAGAGGACATAATGTTATATATATGATTTGGGTAATTACCTTGTCCTTCACAACTCAATGGCTAGACATATCCCTGTCCTTCCAACGGATCAATTGGCGCAACCACCCTCATCTATGAATCTTCAAATGAAAGGATTATTTTCTTAAAATTAACGATGGTCTGATTATCTATCACCCAGTGGACCCCTAAAAGAGGACTATATGGGTTCCTATCATCAACAATTTCAACCACTTCAAAGTATGTGTATGTTCTCAGACCTTCTATCTCAATAGGTACTTGAGTGAGTCAGACGATGGGTAGCCTTCAATTGATTTGATAATATTAATTGAATGGGAGACCAATATAGTCCTAGATTCTTCTTGCTTTCCTATGTTTTCCTTGTCAAGATATTGACATCAAATCCTAGATCTAGAATTATATAGTCCATGTCATAGTCTCCTATCTACACAGTCATTCATAACTTGTGACTAGTTTTTAATCTTTTCCCAACATGGTTAACCATTTTTTAGTTTGCACTTCTTCTATAGTTTCTTCTACGAGTGTCGTTAATTCTATGATAGCATATTTGTCATGGATTAGTTCTAAACAACTTTTGAAAAATTACTTTAGCTTACTAACCTTTCTTGTCGGTTGCTTCCTTAATATTTGATCGAATCTTTCAAGCATCACCTTTACTTGTCCAAATGTCGATGCTTGATTTGTGTCGAAAAATTCCAGTCGGACATCGAAGAATAATTCCTTCTCTTTCTAGACATAGAATGAGACTTTCTTTTATGTCGTAGGTTGCATCTGTAGTTATAAATTCTATATGTCCTGGTCTTCTCCACTCACAACACCTCCTCTTGTGATGAAAAAAATATTTGTTTCTCTTAGCTCAGCATAAATCATCTGGATGTTATGTTTGGGGTTCGGATTGGGATTTCCCATAGTTCGATCCTACCACTTTGCAATCAGTTGTAGACATTGTTCAATAGTATGGTCAAATTATTTACAATACGAACACATATTTGTAAGACTTGCACAATATCAAGCAAAGTGTCCTATTTTTCCATGGTTATAACATATGAATTAACCTCTTCCTCGACCAAATCTTCCTCATCCTTGTTGTTGTTGTCCTCGGTCTTGAAACTTTCCATCCCCCATAGGTTGAGGGTGGTGTTGTTGTGGCAGATACTGATTTTTTGGTATTGATACTGAGGATATTGTGATTGTTGCAATTGTGCTAGCGGGTATTGAGTAGGATGATACTGAGGTTGCACTCATTCATTTTGCATCTACTCATCATTCTTCATCAAATAGGTCTCCATTGTATTCTCTTGTAGTAGCTAAAATGATATGCAATCTTTCTCATCGTGTCCTAAAGATTTACAAAATTTACAATCCAAACTAACTAGTGTACTTACAATATTATGTAAATACAAACATTATTCTGACCAATGGCCTCTAGTACAACATATTCTACACCAAGGCATCCCTTGGTATTTTATCGGGTTTGATGCTTCTGTTGCAACATAGTTCATTACTGTCGGACAATTATATTTGTGGTGTATGTATATTCTACATCTTGTACATAATAGATCTTCTTGAACTTCATTTCCTTTTTTGATGTCTTGGATTTGTACCGTAAGATTGGTCAATTGTGACTAAATCTACATCATTCCTACACCGGTTTCTCCAATCCACAAGGATTCTAGTTTCATTTTTATTTCCAGGGATTCTTCTTGTGACACAATCTTCTATTCTATCAATGGAATCTGGACGTGTGGCAACAAAGAGACAATGAACCATTCCTTATGCTATGAATATGAAAATTGGAAGCTTACTTTATCCATTAATGTCTTAAATATTTGGTCAAAGTTCCTGACAGACTCTTTAGGTAGCTACTTGATTTATTTAATCTCTTTAATGTACCACGACTCAGAATTCCTCTTTCTAAACTCATATATCATTCCAATGTAAATATGGTCGATTGTTTTATACGCAACTCCTATTGGCACTATAGAAAACCTCATGTACCAGTCTACTGCACGAACTCACAGAGTCATGGCCATCTATGCTTTCTTTATGTCCTTATCTTGGACTTGTCGTACAGTCCATATGGATTCACATAGAAACCAATGTTTGTCTGGGTCTTCTAACCCATTTCCATTGAATATTGTCAAATTAATGTCTATTCCAGCCATTATGTTGGCTCCTGATACACTTGGTAAAAAAATTTGATTAATCGAACTCCCTTTTCCACTATTAACAACGTTAGTGTATTTATATCTACAAGCCTACTTGGAGATGAGTTTCTAGATATTACCTCTGGTGATGTAAGTGGCATTGTAGGTGTACCGTAATTGTGCTCTATTTTTGGAGTTTTTGTTGATTCTTCTGATTCTTCCTCTCCTTTAAATATTGGTTGATGTTATTCTTCTTCTTTGCAAGAGCTTTCCTCTCAGTGTGACGCAAGTTTGTAGTCTCCTCCTCTACTAATACTACAACTTCATCTTCATGTGATAGTTTCTATTCTCTTTCTCGACCTAAATATTCTTCCACTTCTTAAATAATCAACCTCTATCTGGGTTCCAATATATCTAGGGAACATCTCACCCTAGTTTGTGGCATTCTTTGCACATATCTGCTACAACATACCCACCTTTTCATGCACAGCTTCCAACTGTCACATTCGTAATATTCCTTTTTTGCATACAAGCATTTTTATCCAAGTCTTCAAAGATGAAAAATATCTTCTATGGGGTCCTTGGAAAAATTTTCACTCTGCCTCACTATATGAGATTATTGGGTTGACAAAAAACTCGGTAATATATCGTTAAAAAACTTTATCCACCCAAAAATAAAAATCCCTCAACACAGGATTCCTTACACTTTTCAGTTTTTGAATCAACTAGGGATTCCACTCCTTCGGTTCTCCTCCGTAAAAGTTTATTTGTTGGGTTTCCAAATTTGACAACCACTCATTTAACACAATAGGGAATTCAGAAAAGAAAATTTCATGAATATCCGTATATAGATGTTCTCCCAACCACTATTTTGGATTCCACCGAGATAGTTTACTCTCTTCTTTTGCAAACTCTAATGCGTTGAAATCATCCTAGTCTTGGATTTCTGCCTCTGTCGGATACTACAACATATCCCTTGCCAAAATAATTCAAGTTCCCAGTATTGGAACCATTCATTGGTGTTTGTCCTACCTTTGAACTAGGTTTAGTTCCTTCCCTTGTGCTCAACAAAGCCCAAGATATTGGCCCAACATATCAAGGCTCAGTTGGTAGCACCTGCGACACAGATGCAATCTCACTCGAGATATATTTCTATTGGGTAACTTCCAGAACCAGGTTTATCCAGTTGGGTGGGGGATTTCATGTCCCTTGTTCTTCTACCAAGGTGCTTGACAGAGGTTGATGGGTGGATTCTTGATACTTATTATACTTAGTTAAGTTGTGATACCACTTGTTCTTCAACAAGAATTATAACAACAAACCCATTGCAACATAGTTACATTGAACACTAATAGTGTGACAAACACATATAAAATCATTCATAAGAAAATGAATAAACAAATATTCACAACAACATATACATGCACCTCAATCACATTCATCATTCACACATTTAACACAATATCTAACATCGAAGCCCATTTGGGAAAAACCGCAAAGGCTCTCTTTATCTGGAATAAGAAATATATGGCACCTTTGGTTTGTGCACTAAGTTGTAGACTTTGTTCTATATATTTCTTCGTTCATCTATAAAAACTTCATTCTCGTGTCATGCTCTTGGTCTTATATTCACTACTCTTCCTCTACTTAATTCTGCTAATGATCCACACATAGCCTGGATCGACTCAATCTCTGTTATTTTTTATTTAGATTTGATTAGATTATCTAGGATATTTATCTGAAAAAATAAAAAGTACAACAAGATGCATAAGACATAAAAGATACACACGACACAAATATTTTCATCAGGGAAACCATAAAGTAGAAAACCTCACAAACTTCCTCAGAATAGCTGATAGTGTGAGGTGTGTATGAATGAGGGAGACTAGGGCCCACATGTCTTCCTTAACTGGGCCGACTTCTCCCAAAGAGACTCAAAATACACATTACATGATGTTAAGGCTAGGGACTATTGCCTCAACTTACAATAGAGGTTGTACCTCAAGGTCTAGACAAAAATAAGATATCCTACAAGGGGGTAAACACATCCCCAATGGGCGTACAACAACATACCATATGATAATATAAATTAGAATATATTATGAAGTTACAAATACATCAACACTCCCTCTTAACTAGGAAGGTATTCTTTGTCTTCACAATCATCAACACATATGGTCAAGTATTCATCGCATAGTCATCATCACGAAGTCATAGAGTCATCATCATAGTTTTTGCTTTCATATTGTTATTATTGATCATCGATCAATACTATCTGTCATTGAAATTTTCTACAG
Organism: Pseudotsuga menziesii; assembly: GCA_001517045.1. Taxonomy (NCBI): domain Eukaryota; kingdom Viridiplantae; phylum Streptophyta; class Pinopsida; order Pinales; family Pinaceae; genus Pseudotsuga; species Pseudotsuga menziesii. The sequence continues at coordinate 510,489 of LPNX010599792.1, read as the reverse complement.
ATCCATCCCTCTCTTGACTGGGTGTAGGTGTAGTCCTCATCCAAGTATTCATCACATATTGAGCAATCCTTCTCATAGAAATGGTCCATGACCTTCTTTACATTTCCACAGAAATAACCTACATCTTCTACCTTCATCTCATCATATCGAAATCATCTATTTTTTCCTACACAAATCAATACAAAGAAAAATCTTTATATGCAAACAACCTGTGTTCTTTCACCATAGTAGTAAGCTAGGATCATTTTCACATCATTAAGGCAACCTACAACTTCTACTATGTGAGAATATCCTAGGAGCACACTCAGTGCATTATGTCTCTACATGGTCAACCTGCGTTCTATCATTAGAACCTCCTAGGTGCACCTCTCATGCTTCATAACATTATCATCTCAACATGGCAACACACATATATAGATATATATGTAAAGACGGATTATGACCCAACAATCATCTACATTGGGACCTTTTACATTCTCTGGTCAACCTCAAGAACTTATTACATCTAAAAAACATGCATCCAGGATCTTTTATGTTCAGACAATGTTCGAGGCGAATTACATTTGAGTAACCCGTGTACCATGCCAGGTCTCATTTTTACACTTAGAAAACCCACAGGGCGTATTACGTTCGAGTAACCTACGTACCATGCGAGGTCTCATTTTACACTCGAATAACCTGTCACATGACATATTATGTCCAAGGATATCCTGCGAGCTTCACCAGAACTGATTACATCTGATGACAACCTACATGATTGATTATGTCCGAGCATCTTGATTTGCCAGAATTTTTCCCGCTTGAATAACATGTCACATTTCCCATGTGAGATATCATGCATAAATTATTTCTAGCATAGAACACATCAGGACTGATTACATCCATGAATAACCTACAAGCTTCTCCAGGACTTATCCAAGGATAACCTACAAGACTGATTACATATTAGCAACCTATGAACTTTGCCAGGATTTTACGCTCATACAACCTATCTTTATAGATATGCTAGAACACATCACTCTCTCTTTTGAGGGATCTCGATCTGGGTCACACCAAGTATTTTTGTGAAGTACTTGAACTTCACTCTTTCTAGAGGCTTAGTCAACCCATAGACTATCTTCTCCTTTTTTTTCCATGTACTGGAGCTTCACTACTCCTCTCTACACCATATGCCTAATATAGTGAACTTGATCTCAATGTGCTTCGAATTGTCATGGAACACTGGGTTTTTTGACAACTTCACACAACTATGATTTTTGCAGATGATACCAGTCACATCCAACTAGAGATCAAATAATTCAAATAGTATTTTTCATAGCCACACTGCCTCACAATTAGCCAAGCAAGTGGCAACATACTCTACCTTGGTTGTACTTAGTGCCACACATGATTTCTTCCTACTGAACCAAGAGATCACGCCAAATACCAAACTGAAGCAGCAACCTAAGGTTCTCTTCCTATCAATGGAGATACCTGCCCAGTTTGAATCAACATAACCATGTAGGTTAATCTTCTGATTTTCATTATATTTGAGCCCATATTCTATTGTACCTTTTAGGTACCTCAAAACATACTTTACAGCTATCAGGTGAACATGCTTGAATCCGTGAGGAACTGGATTAGGGTTTTTACCGCAAAGCATATGTCTGGTACTGTATTCATTAGATACATCAATCAAACAATCATATGGCAATACATCGTGACATCAACCGACTCATATGAAGCATAACTCAGAAGATTCAAGTTATATTCCATAGGTGTGGCCATCTCCTTGCACTCTAACATTGTGAATTTATTCAGAATCTCCAATGCATACTTCCCTTACCCAAGGAAAATTCCATCTGCACTCTGCCACACCTCCATTCCTAAGAAGTAGTGCATGATACTAGGTCTTTCATCTCAAACTCTATAGAAAGTATCCTCCTTGCATCTGTAATGAGTTGCTCTTCATCTATTAGAAACAATTCATTGAGATATAACAGGAGTATCATAGGTCTTTCGTCTTCCACCTTGAAGTAGAGGTTGGAATTGAAATTAATCTTGGTAAATCCCAAGCTCATCAGAAATTTGTCCATCCTGCGATACCATGTCCTCGATGCTTTTTTCAATCCATACAAGGCCTTCTTCAATTTACACACATGGGTCTTCCTTTCATGTGTCTCAAATCCTAGTGGTTGTTCTACGTACACTTCCTTGGGAATAAATGAATTTTAGTCATTGATTTTGTTCATTGCAGATTTGGGTCATTCATTTCTTGTCATTATTCAACTAAGGGCGGATTCCTTCCTTTGAATGCATTTTTAAGGTCATAAATCAGTATTTCTTAAGTATTTTGGCATTACGAGTCTAGAAATTTCCCTTCAAACACTTGAAGACCTTCATCAACAATCTTTAAGGGTTAGATGATATGGGAATTTCTAACCTCGTCCCTCCTTTTAATGGCCATATCTCCTACTAATCAGTTAGCCCATAAATGGTGTTGACATTAGGTTTCTTTCATGTAGACATTTCTTTAGGAGTCTTGAATACAAGAGCACCGTGAGACAATATAATCTGCACATACACGGTTGTTCTTGTTGCTTCATCCCATAGATGCATGGTAAGGTCTTGGTCATGAATCATTGTTTTCACTGCTTCCATAATGGTTCTATTCTTTATTTCTGCAACACCATTTTGTTGGGGATTGTAGGCAGTGGTTAGTTCCCTATTAATTCCATATTCCTTGTAGAATGATTCAAATTCTTTTGAATTATATTCTCCACCATTATCTAATCTCAGTGTCTTGATTCTTCTTTCTGAATGGTTCCCTATCACAACTTTGAATTCCTTGAATTTCTTGAACACTTCACTCTTGGTATTCAAGAAGTATATCCATGTATTTATTGAATAGTCATCAATAAATGTGACATAATATTCATATCCACTTAAATATGTGGAGGGAATCGGACCACATACATTAGAATGAATTAATTCCAACCTACCTTTAGTCTTTTTTCGCTTTTCAAAAAGGGATTCTTGATGTTCTTTCCTCTTGCACATCCTTTGCAAGATCCTTCATGATTAATCTTCAAATATGGTAACCTTGTTACCACCTTTCTCACATAGGGTATTTATTTGTAGTTTATGTGAGCAAGCCTCATATGCCATAGTTGACTTGAGCTAGTAGTCTCATGGACAAGGGTTGTCTCTAGATGTTCCTTGAGTTTTTACATTCCTCATTCTTCTTTACCAATGACCACATCATATTCAAGTGTCTTTCCTTTGAACCACATCAGTACTTGTCCATCTATAAAAGAAACTCTATATCCTTTATTATCTAGTGCTAATATGGAAAGTAGGTTATTTTTCAAACCTGGTACATATAGTACTTCCTTCATTTTCATGGAAGTTCCAATTTTAAGCATGTAGCTTGATTTACCAATACCTTTGATGGGATATTGATAGTCATATCCTAATGATAATTTTTTAGGAGAGTTATTTTCTTCAAGTCTTAACATAATTTTCTTCTTCCCTATCATGTTCTTTGAAGCACCAATATCAATAAGCCATGTATCTTCTCCAGGTGTTACAGACCTAGAGAGTGAAGAGAATAGTACATATTCTTCTACATCGTCTCCATTTGTTAGTCTCTTTTGAGGTATTTCTTCTTCATCATAATCCTCATCTTAAGCAAGATCAGCATGATGTCTTTTGTTGTTGTTCTTCTTTGATGGAAACTCTTTGGCAAGGTGTCCTGTCTTATATAGCATTGATATTTTGAGTATCATTTCTTATGATGGTTTTCTCTTTTCCTATGAAACTTCATTGGAGGTATATGCTCCTTGTGGCTATCCTTCTTGAAGTTAGATTTTTTTCTTATTTTAGTATGGATGGTGTTAGAATAATCAACCCATAGTATTTACCCACTTAGACATTAATTCATTTATTTTGTCTTATTTTCCTAGTCCATGAGTCCCACCATGTGCAAGTTGCTAATTGCCTATCCATAGAGGTCAAACTTTCCATTATTGACTCATGGGGCTCTTGGGAAAGCCTTAGGAATCAAATATGCTTTATTCCTGGCCTCCTAGGCGCCCATCTCCTTTTTCTGCTTTATTCCCTGCTTTTTCAGTGTTTTAAGGCACATAGGAAAGCAAGACTAGGTGAGGTGAATCAGCTTTGTTGCCTCTTCCTCCTCCACTCTTTCCTCCATGAAAAAGCATGTATGAGCTTCCATTTGACCACTCTTTAGCTTTCCCATACACCCTTGCTAATTCCTGGGGTCCTTGATAGATTTGGGATCAGCTTTTTACACCTATGGGGGATTTGCCTATTTTGGGTAAGCCTGCTTTATGCTAGATTTGGATGCTTCCTTATGCATTCGATTTTCTCATGTATTCTATATATTCAGCAGCCTATGTTATTATAGGGTTGGCTATTGTACACTCAGTTAATATAATTTTGTGTTACAGCTCCATATTCAGTCTCCATTGTTGATAATTTTGCATGATCAATTGTTAATTGTTGTGGGTGAAATTAATCTACTGCAGGCCTGAATTTCTACATGGTATCAGAGCCATTGTAGGTTGTTACTCTCCTCCAAAAACTATTTTGCAGGTTCGACATCAAGACTGGGAGCCTTCTACTGACAGCCGGGACAGATTTTCTAAAGTTATGGATTCACAGAAAACTATCCTCACTCCCTTCAACTTTTTTGAATGGAAAGCCGAGA
>LPNX010599792.1:464960-504056 GCA_001517045.1 Pseudotsuga menziesii | reverse complement strand
GCCTCTTCACCACCTGAACCTCAAGAAGTAAGTAAAAAGTTTGTTGAACATGCTGATTCTGATTTGTCTAATGGATATGAGTTTATTTCAGACCCAAACATCCCCACAAGGCCCAAATGGGCATCCAAGACACTACATGTAGCAGGACAGTTAGCTGGTGATCCCAATGACCCAAGGAGGACTAGATCTCAATTTGAGAGTGGTCTGTGCATGAAGGATCCTAAGTTTGATGAAAAATGCTATTTGATGGTGGAGTCTGATCCTCAAACATATGAAGAAGTAGCAAGAGATCCAAGATGGCAAGCTTCCATGAATGAGGAGTTCAACTCGCTACAGAAAAGCAACACATGGGAGCTAGTGGATCTTCCTCCTGGGAGAAAACTAGTACAATGTAAGTGGGTCTATAAGACCAAATTTGCTGCTGATGGTTCACCACTGAAGTACAAGGCTAGATTGGCAGCTAAAGGCTACTCACAGGTTCATGGCATTTATTACAATGAGACTTTTTCCCCAGTGGCAAAGATGGATTCAATCAGGCTAGCTCTAGCCATTGCAGCATCAAGGCAATGGGAGGTACATCATATGGATGTAAAGTGTGCCTTTATGAATGGTGATCTCACTGAGGAGATATATATGCAGCAGCCCCAAGTTTTTTCTACTGACCATTCTCTTGTGTGCAGGTTGAGAAAGTCATTGTATGGGCTAAAGCAAGCCCCAAGGGCTTGGTATGCCAAGATAGATAGCTTCTTGCTATCTTTGAATTTTGTTCGGTGCAAATCATATTCAAATGTCTATCTGAAGGTAATTAATGGTTCATTAATGATCATTGTGTTATATGTTGATGAGCTCCTCATTACAGGAAGCTCACAGGCTGAGATTGCTTCCCTAAAAGGAGCCATGAACCAAGCCTTCTCCATGACAGATTTGGGGCTCTTAAGTCAATTTCTAGGGCTTGAGATTGCTCAAACCAAAGATGGAATCAAGGTGCACCAGTCCAAATATGCCTTGGATTTGCTGATCAAATTCAGAATGCAAGATTGCAAAGCAAGCAAAACTCCTTTCCTTTCAGGAGTGAAGCTGGAGGAAGATGATTCTCCACCGATGGTAAACAACACTTTGTATAGACAGTTGATTGGATGTTTATTGTATTTGACACATACTCAACCTGATCTTTGTTATGCAGTTAGTGTTGCTTCTATATTCATGGATCAGCCCCATGAGATCCATTGGAAAGCAGCAAAGAGGATCCTTAGCTTTGTTCAGGGAACAAGGACACATGGGATTTTATATAAGGCCAATTCTAACCTTGAGTTAATTGTTTTTACTGACAGTGATTGGGCAGGTGATAGCACTGACAGGAAGTCCACTTTAGGTTATGTGTTCATGCTTGCAGAAGGGCCAATCAGCTGGTCAAGCAAGAAACAGAGTGCCATTGCACTCTCATCTACAGAAGCTGAGTACAGAGGAGTTGTCAATGCAGCAACTCAGTGTTTATGGTTGTAGGGTTTACTTGGAGAATGTGGTTTTGAACCTGAGTACTCAACTACCATCTACTGTGATAACCAGAGTACCATTTGAATCTGCAAGGATCCAATTCAGAATCAGAGAACCAGACACATTGAGATTCACATGCACTACATCAGAGAGCTTGTGCATGATAGCACCATTCACCTACTCTTCTATTCATCTTCAGAACAAGTAGCTGATATCTTCACCAAAGCATTTTGTGAGAAGACCTTCAGCAATCTCAAATCACTGCTGGGGATTGCTGATCATCCTGTCAAAGCATGAGTGGAGACAAGATTCTACAATTTTGTTTTACAGTCCATGTTTAAGGGAGGATTTTCCCAAGTTGGTTTTGCCTCTTTCCTTGGTTCATATGGACTTGCAGTATGTAAAAGGGTGACTAAGCCTTGTTGCTAGGCCCTATATTTTGATTTATTACTCATAAAGTCAGGCTTAAGGGGGGGTGTTAGAATAATCAACCCATAGTATTTACCCATTTAGACATTAATTCATTTATTTTGTCTTATTTGCCTAGTCCATGAGTCCCACCATGTGCAAGTTGCTAATTGCCTATCCATAGAGGTCAAACTTGCCATTATTGACTCATGGGGTGCTTGGGAAATCCTTAGGAATCAAATTTGCTTTATTCCTGGCCTCCTAGGCGCCCATCTGCTTTTTCTGCTTTATTCCCTACTTTTTCAGTGTTTTAAGGCACATAGGAAAGCAAGACTAGGTGAGGTGAATCAGCTTTGTTGCCTCTTCCTCCTCCACTCTTTCCTCCATGAAAAAGCATGTATGAGCTTCCATTTGACCACTCTTTAGCTTGCCCATGCACCCTTGCTAATTCATGGGGTCCTTGATAGATTTGGGATCAGCTTTTTACACCTATGGGGGATTTGCCTATTTTGGGTAAGCCTGCTTTATGCTAGATTTGGATGCTTCCTTATGCATTCGATTTGCTCATGTATTCTATATATTTAGTAGCCTATGTTATTACAGGGTTGGCTATTGTACACTCAGTTAATATAATTTTGTGTTACAGCTCCATATTCAGTCTCCATTGTTGATAATTTTGCATGATCAATTGTTAATTGTTGTGGGTGAAATTAATCTACTGCAGGCCTGAATTTCTACAAATGGATAGATATTTATCATCTTCTCTAAGTAGATTTTCTCTGTTAGCTATTCTATATTCTTTTTGGATGCAATATTCCCATACAATGTCAAACTCCATACTTTATTTTCTGGCACACAGATCCCATATGAATGAATCCCAAGGTCTAGTAAGACCATTGAGAACAGTCATAACTAGTTCATCTTCATCAAGGGTGTCTCCATTGGCCCTTAGTTGTTCCCTGAACTGGGATACCCTTGTGAATTAGTCTTGAATTGATTCCTTTAATCATATTGGTACCCTTCATTTAAGCTCTCAAATTCATCTTCTTGTTGATGTTCTTTCCCTCATACATTCTGGAAAGTTCATCATACATTTTCTTTGGTGTCTTCTTAGATGACACTTGAGGGATCAAGTGATATTTGATAGAATCAACAATGATTCCATTTCCTTGATTAGGTTTTTCTCGTGCTTCTCCTTAGATTCATCTTCTTTTGTTTCTGCAACTTCATCCATGATGTACTTCTCAAGATCATTCTCTCTAAGAATGAGACCAACCCTATACTTCCATGCTAGGAATTTGTTTATGCCTTCTAGTTTGTCCTCACACTTAGTGCTTGTAGCCATCCTATCCAGGAGGTCACCAAATTGAAATTTCTCAAAATTAAAATCCGACCTTACCAGGAGATGCACTTGACTGAGGCGTATTGTTTATCCCACTTGGTTTCTAGAGATACCAAATATTCACCCTTCAAAACTTTCTTGCAAGGTTACAGTTTCTGTAGAATTTATGGTTTTGGTTTTCTACATCTTTCTGGTTCAGGGACAAACTAGGGTTTGTATTTTCCAGAGATTCAACCACCCAATAAATTTGATCCAGGGTATTAGTGCCATAAATTGTTCTTAGACTACTAGAAGAACAAGCCAACACAATATCAAAAGTAAAATTAAATAAAATAGGCTTTAGGGCTTTGGTTTTTAAAAATTCATCAGCAAGGAGGAAATAAACATCCACAAGCTAATATAGAACTAAATCATGCAATTTGGATAAACTGGGGATCAAACACATCCCAATAATCCATAAACATTACACATGAAAAACTAATTCCACCCACAGGCTACAAGCATTTACATGAATAAACCTTTAAAAAAGAAATGAAATTGTAGACTGAGCAATCAACCAGATCAGAAATGAAAGAGAATGTTAGGTAAAAGGAATTATTAGTTTATATATAATCAATAATAGTCATCCACTTACATAAGAGTTATAAATGCTAGCTTGAGAAATCAAAGCTCCAAAAGGCTCTCCTTGAGTGAAAAATCCCACCACAAAACTGTATGTTTGTCTTCCATAACTACCTTCTAGGATGAAATTTGAAATAGTTACATCAATTAGTTACATGATAACTCAAAATATTTAAAGACAATTAACCCAAAAAATAGCAAATCGGATTTGGCGAAATTTGGCTAATTTCTGAAAATTTGGGTCTCAAATATGCCTTCATATCTCTCGATCCAGGACTCCTGTGCAAACACTGAGAGAGGTTTTTTTAAATGAGTCTATTATGAACAAAAACCTATATTTTTTTTTTAAAATCCTCTTTAATTCATCGGAATACATGCTGCAAATTTGTGATTAAAACATGAAATTATAAAATAATTCAAACCCTGCAAATAGGCCACAAAGATGAGTTCGAATCTCTCAAATGATAACAACTATTGCAAAATTGAGAGGGGTTTTTGTGAATGAGTCTGTTATGAAAAAAAACCTCTTATGGTTTTCCAGAATTTGTTTCCATCACCTCGTAATATGTTCCCAATGATAATGACCAAAAACAGGAAAAACAGAGCTGCTACAGGAATCTCCTCATGAAAATATTTGACAAAGGACTCAAAATGAGGGTTAGATTATAAAGCAAACTTGGAATAAACTTTTATTATAATTTTTTGAAAGCTTAAAGATATACATATTAACTAGTAAGCCCAAAATAAAAACCTTAAAACTAAAATAATGAAATAATTCAACCATTAAAAGCATTAAATCCAACAAAAATTATTGATTGTCAAAAGTTCTTAAAATCGACATAAAATGTAAAATCATTTTAAACCAAGAGTTGAAAATTAGGACAAAAAGAACAGATAAACTAAGAACAATATATAGTTATAACATCTAGCTCTTGCTGCGGGATGAAGTCCTCCTTGTGAGGCTTCAAGAACCTATAGACCTTATGCCTTATTCATTGGGTGGTGGAGTCATTTACCAAATCTATACAACTTTCTCAAAATCTGAACACATACCTTTGAAATGACAAAATACTGCTACAAAAAAGCATACTAAAAAGAATCTGCATGCTCGTATAGCGAGCTTATTCTGTTATTTACTCCTACTTCTAATCAGAGGAAACAAATCAATCAAGTGTAATAATACTTCCAGTGAAGCCAAGAAACCATTTGACTGAGAATCATAATTCCATGCATGCTACTGTTTGAGAAAACCCACAAAATATGTGATAAATGCAATAAAGAGTCTGTAGGAAGCTGATACTTATGACTGGAAATAGGAAGTATGCCAAAAGCTGGAGCATTAGAAACCTTTGAAAAATACAACTCCATCCAAGAAGCCATGTGATCATGAAATTTCTGATTTAAAACTTCAATGTCTTCATTATATTCATCATAAAGTGAAGCATTCTCTTCCTCTCCATTGTTGTTCTTTTTAAACTTTGGCTCAAGAATGGAAACCAAGGGCTCTTCAAACTACTTCTCGACCTTTAAATAAAACCCTTGATCAAAAATTGAACAAATAAAATTCTGAAAGTGACCATAAGTCAAGAATGGCAGCTTATTTCTTATAGCAATAGTAAGAGGTTGAAGAGCAACAAATTCTTTTTCATAACATGATAATATCATAGCAGGAACTAGGAAATTTCTACTATAATCCATTGAAAGTGTATTATCATCTAAAAAGTCATCAAACTGATGTGAAGAATCAACACAGCGTCATTTATATCCTTGTTCATATGAAAATATGAAAGTGATGAAGAAAACTGTCTTAAATCTGAATGATACCTACGTTCTTCTTCCTATTCATAAGCTTGTATATCTTCAACATGAGCCTGATCTCGAAGCATTTTGCAAGCTCGGATGTTCTCCTCCACTCCTTTTGCATCCTCAAAAAATTGTCTTAAAGATGATGATTTCCTTTCTAACAGGGAAAAGACAAGATCTGAATGTTGAGCCATAACATAATATACCATAGCAAGTTTTTTTGAAGGTCTGATCTCCGTAGGCATACTGATATAAAAACATTGAAACCTCCAATTAAATTTAGTAATTGGCTCATCATTTTCCCTTTTCAAACTATACAATTCGGAAAGAAATTGATCATAAGATTTATTCTTACCCCAATACTTCAAAAAGACATCATGTAACTCTTCCAATGATCCAATTGAATTAGCTTTTAAATTTCAGAACCAAAACCCAACATCTCCAGCAAAGGATTTTGAAAATAACCTCATGACAACATCCTCATGCATGACTTCAAAATTATCAATGAAATTATGAAAATATCCTAAATGCTTCTCTGTTGTAATATGGTCTTTTCCAGTAAAATGGGGAAGATATTCAACAAAGTAAGAAGGGTAAGGATGTAAGAGAGATGGCGGCCTAAGAGGTTTAAACATCTTATGTCTAAGTCTAGAATGAAAATATGTGAGTTGAGAATGAGGTTCAACAAGTTGTTCGCAAGTTTTGATAGTGACGGTAGAAGGTAATAGATTAGCTTTATTCTCTACAAGATGACCAGAAGAATCAGCTTCAAGAGATATGGGCATATGTATATCATGCTTGTTATAGCTGATTTTACCACACCAGGTGAATCAGACTTGTATAGCCTTCCCCTGTCCCTTTGAAAACTCCTTAGACCCCTTGGACCATTTTTTGTCCTTTGATGTTTCCTAGACCATCCCTATAAACATGTGAAAATTTCTATACGTGACTTTTAAACCCCTAATCACGTATATACGCAGGTTTGACCCCTAAAACCGTGTACATCGGGATGTGTACAAAATCCAAATCCTTTTGGAGTTTTCCTTGACATGGATCCGACTCATTTGTCTCCTATCCTTTCATATGCCTTGAGATCGCTCAGATTCGACCTTTCATTACCCCTTTGAAAAGCTATGTAAGGAACTCTTTGGATACATTGAAGGCATAAGAGAGTTGAGAGCAAAGAAACTATAGTCCATTGTTGCCGAAACTTGTGCTTGAGTCTGCATCCCTTTGTCCCTTGGAGCACTTTGGTGTTCTTCCCAAGCTTTCCTTTCTCTTGTGAGCTTACTATAGAGAGATGGAGGATTGAGGTGGTGGAGGCCCAAGTGGGGGATTCAGTTTCTCCGATTCGCAGACGTGCCGATAGAGGTTGTATCCATTGTAATCTCTGATTTTATATTAATAGAAATATATTTTCCTGTCCAATAATGTATGTTTGAATGAATATTTTATCCATGGATGCTTTCAAATGCTTATACATTGTTGATGATATCTGCTAGAATAGATCTAACACCAATATATATAGTATGTGTGTCTTGTTTACTTGTTGTTGAGGAAGTGATTCATCAATTCAAGCTGAAGTTGGAAAGTTCAATGGGGATCTATTTCAACCGTCTGGAATAAGGTACGAGGTCTGATCCTTTAGTGTTAGATATTTGATTTCTGGATTCAAGCTGTCTGTTGTGGTACCCCAAGCCATAGGAATTTATCTCTGTAACAGAATTGGTGACTCCCCTGGGGAGTTCCTAGTAGTTTTCCTTTGGGGTTTTTCTATCGACAATCAATGACATTGAATTTCTCTTTTTCTCTTGTTTCTGTGTCAGGTCTGGGGGCATGTTTTCATGGTAGTGTCTAATTGGTGTGAAATTTGTCTTAGCTTGTCTGTTTTCCTTGATTTTTATGCATGTTTCTTCATGTACACAAGTTTTTAACTCACAGTCATGTATATATGTGGGTTTCATTGCTATTTCCACGTACACATGTGGGTTTACTGCAAACAGTCATGTATGCCCTTAGTTTTTCCTTTTAGAGGAAGATTGATTGTTGCTAGGTGAATTTGGATGATTGTTGAGTCTCCTTTGATACTGCTAGAGTCTGTATACACCCCTATTTCTGACCAGAAACATTTTTTTAGGGTAAAATTTCTTTTTTAGAAGAATGTTCTTGTCATTGCATTTTTTATTTTTTGTTTTGGGATTAGTGCATTAGATTTATTTTACCTTAGTACTTTGCTTGAGTGCTACTTGAGTGTGCTTGAAGAGTCTGGGGGTTGTAGAACTATTCTTTTGCTTTAGTATCTCATTTTTATTTCAAAAAATCCAAAAATATTTGATTATCATTATGCATTGCATCTTGCATTTTGCATAGTACTTGCACTAGATTTACTTTGGAGTATTAGTCAGGATTTCATATAGGAAAGTTTGCATCTATCATTCGAAGAAAATTGTGCATTTCACGTAGTAGCATACCCTATTTTTCATGGACACAATGCATTTGCATTGATTGTTAGGTGTGCATTTTGCTTCATGTTGTGTCATAATGCCATTAGTTGCATGGCCATATACCTCTTTTGAGTAATAAAGCCAATTAAAATCAACGCTTAATTAAAATGAACTACACTCTTTTATTTGATAGGGTTCACCAACAAGATTAGGTTTTAGGGTCTTGGAATAGTTCATTGTGAGTAAATTCTCCATGAACACTAAACAACAACATGTATGTGTTTGTCCAGGTGAGTGTGTGAAATTTCTTGGTATAACTAGTGTTTCTCAGGATCCTCCTCTCAAAAGGTAGTTAAGCACAAGGTAGTGTGAGCGGTTATTGATTGGGATGACCCCTAGTCATAACTAAGTAGCACGGGAGATATTTCCAAGATTTTATTCGTATCTGGGGGCTCTTTTGAGAGTTTCAAGCTTTGCTACCCTTCCCATACGGTCAATCCCGCTTGCAACTGTCCTCCTGAGCATTAACTATATTGAGGTGACCTTAGTGGCCTTACCTAGGATATTGAGGGGTTACTCTGCAGGGGTTATTCTACGGGTGTCTCGGCCAAGTTGGGGTCAGATAGCATAGTCGCTTTACGTGTTGAAGCTGAGGCCCATAATAATTGATTACGTACCTCCGCTTGTTGTGTATGGGAGTCTCAAGCCTCTCCTAGGAGAGACATACTTGCTTCATTCAGGAGCTCATTTATCCTACCCTTGATTGCTTGTGTTTAGCTTTAGATTTTATTGGTGTATGCTCTGTGCACGTTATCTTTCCTAGGGTTTGTGTAGATAGAGAGTATTTTATATTTTTTGAGTCATTGTGGATTCGGGTGCGGCACCTCACCATTCTCGTTGTTTAGCAGGACTTCCTCCTTCTACATTTCCTCCTCCTTTGAGGGAGAGTGATAGATAGTCCAGGTGGACTACTTCGCACATTGATTCACACATGATGGGAGACCATGTTGAAGGTATTCCTGAACCACCTTCTCCCATTCAAGTGGAAGATGGGGAGTTTACTCCTAACTATGATCCTTAACCTAATTTGACTAAGTTAGGTCCTGTAATTTCTAAGATAGGTACTTTTCATGATGGACCTACTTACTCTAGTGTTGATCCCCCATTGATGCATCACTGGTATGGAATGCCGAAAGATGATGAGACTCATTTTGAACCTGCGAGCACTAGTTATGGTAGTTATGGTATGTTTGGTTTGTCAAGTCAAATTTTGAGCCTAGCACTATTCCTAGGGGCACTCTCATTTCTTACCATGCGGAGAGGTTTGGGAGCACAAGTCACATTGCACCTTCCATCCCAGTGGTGGAAGCTACATCACATATTCCTCCTAGGCCTAGGGCTAGTGATCCTATTAGGATACTAGATCTGAGATGAGTTACTATAGGGAACAGCATGTACATAATTACAGAGGTCCCTTCGTCCTTTGTCCCTAGTTCTTCGAATGTTCACCCTCCACCTCATTCACGTGGTCCTTTGGGCCAGAATGTTGCTACGAGTTAGGTCCATACTGTTTTTACTCGACCGGTTGTGTATCAAGTTCAAGTACCGCCTGTTGTTTCGGAAGGTCATGTTCATACTTCTAGATGTCATATTACTACTTCCGGAGCATATATTCCTACTTCTGGAATGTATATTTCTACTTTCGGAGCGTATATTCCTACTTACGGAGTGTCTCATGGGACATCTCATGCGATGACTTATGGACCTTATTATGGGATGCAGTATGGACAGGGTTCTTCAACTTATGGGTGTAGGTATCAACAACTTGCTTACTCTCCAAATTATGGCTTTGTAGCTCCAAATAGTAATGGTACACCACACTATGGTGCTTCCATGCCACCCTATATGGGTCAAACTGGAGGAGGGCACTGTGGCCAAGGCCATGGTGGTTATGGTAACTAGACCTATGTGAATCAGAACTATCAGGGAGCAGTCCACCAACCTACTCATCCTAGGCTCCCTTTCCTAGCAACGCTAAATCTTCTTGACTTGTCGAGATTGACGAATGATCCTGTAGCTCATGACCCGGCTTGGCCGACTGTCCCTACTAAGCTTCCCTCAGACATACCCAAATTCAAGGGAAAACCAGGACAAGATCCGAGTGAACATGTTACTACCTTTCACCTATGGTGCTCTTCAAATTCCTTACACAAAATTTCGATCCATTTAAGGATGTTTCAATGCACCCTTACAGGGCCTGTCGCGAAGTGGTATATAGAGCTACCTAGGGGGCATTCGCTTTGTTCGATGACCTAGCGATGACTTTTCTTAACCACTTCTAGTTACTAGTGCATTATGACGTTGGTATGGAACTCTTGTCGACATTTCGGTAGGATAAAGCCACACATATCTCAGATCATATCCAAGAGTGGCGTAGATAGAAGAGGTTGATGAAAGCCTTTATACCGACGAAATTCCTCCTCAAATGGTTCCTTAAGTCGTTATTGCCTTATATAGTGAAGGATGTTTCTAAATCCAGAATGAAAAATGAGGAACAAGCCATTTTTAGGGTGCAAGAACTGGATTTGATTTATGCTCAATCCGGTTTGTTATATGAGATCATTCCTAATGCTCTGCGTTCTAGTTTCGACCCCAAATTTAAACTTGGACCACATGCCGATAGCATTGTTGGTTATGCGAGTGCTAAACCTATGAATTTCATTGCAAAACAATTCAGTCAATTTTCAATCAACCAATCTGCTTCGGGACAAGCCATGACTTCATCTCAATCCACCCAAATGGTGAGTGTGCTTTCAGTACAATCGTCGGACTAGAAAGGTAACTAGCAACCCGAAAGGAATAAAAGGAAGGGTAAGAACAATTGTAAGGGTGGAAATAGGAATGAAAATGCTAATAATAATGACAAGAACACCCGTAATGCTGGGGGGGACAAGCAAGCTAAACGTAAGGTTAAATTTCCTTGCAAGTTGTTTAAGGGAGATCACCTCACTTACTTATTCCCTCGTATTGATGAAGCCTAGAGATTCTTAGCGCAGGGCCCAGCTGTGCTGACTAACCCTTTACCTCACAATCAAAAAATGAACTCAAGGACCCATGATCAGTCTGGTGGTGATCAAGATCCACCAGAGGGTAGTGGTCATGGTTACATTAACATGGTACGTGCTTCAAAAGTTGTGACCCATGCGAAGGACTATGGTTCGTCACAACCCAACCCAGGAAAGGAACCTGATCCACCAAGGAATCCTTTGCGTATCGAAAAACCTGTGGATAAACCTGAAGTTGCACCTCACATTCCTAAGGGAGTCCTTAAGAATTCGGGGCACAATCCTAATTCCCAAGCCGCCCAGAACTATTATCTTGTCAAGTATTTGGGCCACACTCCTTGTGCGATGTTTGCGCTAGAAGTACTTCAGAGTTGTCCTTCGCAAAGGAAGGATTTGCTTTCTGCCCTTGGTGTGAATGATGATAATTCTTCCTCCATGATCAAATTTGAAACTGTAGGACTTCAGCCTCAATCGCCTTACTATGTGTCTCTTTTGATTCATGTAGAATGTCTCAACATGACTGTCAAGAGCACTGTGATTGACGAAGGCGCTGCTGCTTCTGTGATGTCTTTATCATGTTGGAAGGGTTTAGGTTCCCTTGATTTATCTAAATCTACGACCATGTTAACTGTGTTTGATGGGATATCATTTAGGCCACATGGGATCCTTCCTTCCCTTAAGTTCTATTTGGGAGCGAATACTGTTGCGATAGAGGTCGAGGTGGTTGATACACCCCTTGACTACAATCTCTTGCTGGGTAGGAATTGGATGTACAGTATGCAAGTCATAGCTTCTTCACTATTTCACATTGTATTCTTTCCATTTAATTGGAAGATAGTTACGATTGATCAACCATCATTCAAGAATCCATCGGTTACCGCATCTTCGGGAGCCTCGATCCCGATTGTAGTGCACTCTCAGCCGACAACTGGGAGTGTGGGTGTGGGCATGTATCCATCCCTCATGGGAAACTTTAGTTGTCCTACACCTATCCTTATGATAGGGTCTTGTTTCAGTGAGACTTCGACATCTATGAGATCAGTGTCTTTTCACACAAGTCATATGGAAGATCCTTGGATTCTTCCTACACCGAATACTTCGAGTGAGCCCATCGTGACAGACGTACCATTGCCTAAAACTATGGTAGCTTATCAAGCTAATCTTGGATGTGTTGTAGAGCCTAGTCCTTCCTCTTCACAGATGGAGGAGGAGGACCCATATGTGCTTCTTGCATGGGCAGTACAATCTTCTCACATGCACGACTACCTTGATAGTGCTTTTCCTTCAGACGAAGTGATTATTGAGGCCATGTCGGGAGTTGATCCACCATGGAGAGAATTGCATCATAGATCTTACTTTCTTCCCGAGCTTGATTGCTTGGAGTGTGAGGACTTTACGGAGGTTCTTAATAAGAGAATTGGTAGTCCCATGGTTCCATTAAGCTCTTCTAGTCTGATGGCTGATGGGAACGTGGCAAATATATCTCCAACGATTCCTATCAATATCTCTCACAATCTTGGCAGGATAGAGAATGTCTATATTGGGGCAGAATGTTCCCATGCTGAGATTCAAGAATACACCGAGCTGTTTAAATAATTTCATGATATCTTTGCTTGGTCTTACAATGAAATGGAAGGTATCGACTCTCACATTGTTGAACACAAGATTAAGACTTATCCCAATGATAAGCCTATTTGACAATGCTTGCATGCGGTGAATCCTAGGAAAGCACCCATGATTAAGGTAGAGATAGAGAAACTGTTGAAAACCAGTTTTATCTATCCCATTCCCTTGACAGAGTGGGTTTCAAACCCCATTCTGGTTGATAAGAAGCAGGGAGTGATCCGTATATGTATTGATTTCCATGATTTGAATCGTGCCTATCCTAAGGATAATTTCCCCACACTATTTATTGATCAGATTTTGGATGAGTGTGCGGGTAGTGAGGTTTTTTCCTTTATGGATGGCTTTTTCAGATACAATCAGATACAAATTAAAATTGAGGACCAACATAAGACTGCATTTATTTGTCCTTGGGGAACTTTTGCATATCGAAAAATGCATTTTGGCCTTAAGAATGCTGAAGCTACTTTTCAGCGGGCTATGACTTTGATCTTCCATGATCTCAAATCGATTATTGAAGTATTTTTAGATAACCTTGCTGCTCATTCTTGTATGAGAATGCGTCATTCCTATCATTTGAGATTAGTATTCAAAAGGTGCCACCATTATTTGGTCAGGTTGAATCCTCACAAGTGCATCTTTTATGTGAAATCTGGTCGCTTATTAGGATTCAATGTTTCTAAAGAGGGTATAAGAGTCGACCCTTTGAAGGTTGAGGCAATACTTCAATTGTCTCCCCTGAAAAACATTCATCATCTTCAATGTTTGCAAGGCATGGAAAACTTCTTACGGAGATTCGTTGTCAATTTTGCCAATTTGACTAGAGGCTTCATGCGTATTTTGAAGAAGGACACCACCTTTTTTTGGGATGAGTGAGCCCAAGAGTCCTTTGGTGCGCTCAAGTGAGCCCTAGCATCAGCCCCGGTGATTAGTCCCCCAGACTATAGCCGTGATTTTCTACTTTATGTGGCCGCGTCCATGGAGACGATTGGTATGGTTTTGGTTCAAGAGGATGAGGATCTCCAAGAGCATGTCATATACTATTTGAGCTAGAATCTTATTGACGTGAAGATCCATTATTCCCATGTTGAGAAGCTTTCCTTAGCTACCATTCATGTGGTTCAACGGTTGAGACATTATATTCTCCTTTGCCGGACCTTGGTTGGAGCCCATGTCAATCTGTTTCAATTCATCTTCACTCAAAGGATGATTGGGAGAAAATATAATAAATTAATTGTCATATTGCAAGAATTCGATCTCGATTTTGTTTTGGAAAAATCAAAGAAATCATTAATTTTTGCGGATCTTATATCGGATTTCCCAAGAAAGGCCGAGGAGTTGGTTTGTGAAGATACATTTATCGATGAGCACATCTTCTTAATCTCAACTTTAGACCCATGGTATGGGGATATCATTATATATTTACAAACATTGAAGGTCCCTACTCACTTCTCATGAGATGAACGACGACAGTTATGTCACGTGTCTAAGAATTACCTCATAGTAGATAACACTTTGTACCGCCATGGGGTGGATTCCATTTTACGACATTGTTTAACTCATGAAGAGGTTGAGGTAGTGCTGAATGATTACCATGGAGGGGGGTGTGGTGGTCATCTATGTGGGCTTTCTATATCCCAAAAAAATCTTAAGAGCAGGTTATTTCTGGCCACCGATATTTAAGGATTATGTAGATGTGGTCAAAAGGTGCCACCCTCTCCAGGTGTTTGCACATAATATGTGCTTGAAACCTTCCTCGTTACTTCCCATCATCACAACTAGTCCCTTCACTAAGTGGGGGCTATATTTTATGGATTGCAACCTAGCTTCAGCTGGGGGGCATCATCATATCATAGTGGCTATCGACTACTTCATGAAATGGGCTGAGGCTATGCCTACAGTTAAATTCGATGGTGAGATAGCCAAGCACTTCATATTCAAGCAGATTATTACTCGGTTCGGGATTTCGAAAGATCTTGTCACTGACTATGGCTCACACTTTCAGAATCATATGATGGAAGAGTTGGCATCAAATTTAGGGTATAACAAGAGCATTCCTCCTCTTACTACCCTCAGGCGAATGGATAGGTAGAAGAAGTGAACAAATCACTCAAATCCATTCTCCAACGAACCATAGCACAAAGTAAGAATAATTGGCACATTATGTTATATCCGACTTTGTGGGCTTATAGAATCACCATTAAGACTGCCACGGGCTTTTCTTCATATCAACTTGTACATGGAGTGGAGTTGGTATTGCCGGTTGAGTGCGAGATTTCTTCTTTGAATCTATCCATAGAGCTCTTACCAAACACTTCCCTGTTGGAGGAGTGTTTGGTCCACCTTGAGCAACTTGATGAGCAGCGTCAAGATGCCTTGGTGGCTCTGGAAGTAAATAAGCATTGCGTAAAGGTCCAGTACGATAAGTCAGTCCATCCAAGGAGGTTTAGTGAGGGAGACTTGGTCCTTTTGTGGGATCAACCGAAAGAACCCTTGGGGGCATAAAACTTTAACCCCGTGTGGCGTGGTCCTTACATCGTCAAACGTGTGTTAGAGAAGGGCGCTTCTGAGTTAGTGGATTATGAGGGAACAGCCTTGGCGGAGCCTAGAAATGGGCTCTATCTCAAAAAGTACTATAAATGATTTTTAGCCAAGGCTGGTTATTGTATATTATTGTACAGTTTTGCATAGGTAGGTATTTTTCTTATGGTGATCGGGTTTGTGATTAGTTTCCATTTTTTTGGCAGATGTCAATGGAATATTCCACCTTCATAGGATTCGCGGATGGTGCAATCCGTCACACTCAACACTTAGCCTCTGCTGCTTGGGTGATTTATACTCCTATGGGTCAGGTATTGTCTTCAGGAGGTGTATGTTTATGGCCATCTTCAAACAATGTTGCTGAGTATAGTGCCATTATTGAGCTTCTACGGGATGTCATTTTGCATGGAATTCTCTCTCTTGAGGTACGTCTTGATTCGGAGTTAGTAGTGTCATAGCTTAATGGTTTGTACCATGTTAGAGATTCAACATTATTAAGAAGATTCTTACGTGTTAGATTATTAGAATGGCAATTTAACAATATAACATACATACATATTCCAAGAATTAATAATCAAGTTGCTGACTCATATGCTAACTACGTGTTAGATTGGCATTTGTTTCATACACAATAAGCTCATCACAAACATAAATTTTTATACACGTAAATAAATAAACCGATCATCATAAAATTTTTAATAAACATCCAAAATGTGGTAATACATAGTGTCATAATACAAAAATGGGGCTCTCGAGCCACCAAAATATAATACACGGTAGTACAAAATGTATCACTCCCAGGTATCTAAGCCCATGGAGGAGGAGGGGGGTTGTGATCGTAGAATGTCACTAGAGCTCTAGCTAGCCATCAAAATAGCCACACCAATGCTCATGGTACACCCACCACCTAGCACTGCATGGCCTCAGGCAAGTCCTCGACTTGTGCCATGGGTACTCTGTGTGTCAATCTCATGAAGTTGGTATGAATTCTTTGGAACGTCTGCTCCGCATCCACACCCGTGATATCGTCTCCTCTTCCCCTCCGTCCCACATCTGCATACATATGGTAGATGTCACTATGTATTGTCACCCAAAAACATGTCTTTCGATTCCACATAATCAAAAAACTCAAAATTTTTAAAAAGAGGGTCGAGATTCGTTACCTATGTCACCGTATGCTGATCCTAGTGGTAGCGGCATGTTTGGGTCTCCCCGAAAATCTATCCCCGCATAGGGGTAGTCATCGATGGTAACTATCTGTCGTCGCCACCATGGAAAGAAATCAGCTGGATAGGGGTTGGACACCCTACCTCCACCTAGTTTGTGCATCGCATCCACCTAATGCCATTGGGCTAGATCTCAAACCACATGTAGAGAAATGTCAACTCTAGGGCTCAATCCTGGAACACGCTCAAAGAAAAATGTGCTCAGTATGCTGCTAAAACCAAATTTTCACACTCTGCCCATCTTGCACTCACTAAGCTAGTGTTTCCTGTTGCCCAGTAGCGCAGTGCTCCAATCGTATACCGTGGGTCTCATGCACTCCACTGCATAGAAAATTAGAGGCCACGAGGCCTGGTGGAGTGAATCCAAGCCTCCTATCCTACCCAATGTCAGTAGGATGGCCTTTAGGCCCAGCACCTGTATGGAGTTATTTTGGATCTTACTCCCCACCTTCTCCATGTCCAAATAGTAGTACACCGCAATGTACTCATCTATAGTGAGGCCACCTCTGAGCCCGCGATAACATAGGTTCACCACTTCCCCCCGTTGGGAAATTCCAGTAATAAAGTATATTTCCTCCACTTCTATGGTGAGGGACATCATGTCTATCTAGAATGACTCTGAGTATGGATCCCAGTAGTCCACTAACATCTACAATAGTCCTGGTTTGGCTCTTAAGCCACTAAGACACCAAAATTTGTAAATCCCACATGCACATAATGCTTGTTGAGCCATTAGATCTACCCTTACTGCCTCTTCTACATCACCATGTTCACGTTATGTCCATTCTAGGACCATCCTGCACATAAAATTTAAGATTTGTCCATTATAATACTTAAAAATCATTGAGCACAGCTGCATACACGACTGTTTTCCAAATAACCGCATATGTACGTCACTGTGAGGGAATTTTCCGTGTATATCCAGCCCTATATGCGAAAAAACCCTCGATTTCTGCATGGGTCATGGTGTGTATCTTAGAATGGCCTAGAAATCCAAATACACCATGGAATCTGACAAAATTTGCATCAAAATGAAAGAGTAGAGCATGGGTAAGTACCTGGAAAAAACGGTAGTGGATTCTGCCAGCTGGATCTCCTGGAATTCGTTGTTGAAGTTCTGAGCTCAAATGGGTAAAAATTTCAAATGTTTTATAATGTTTTTAATTTTTTACTACTTATAGAAAATTTTCAAATTTTTGAAAATTTTTACCCCCTTTCCTATAGTTTGGATTGTTTCTAATCCTTTTGGACCGTTTTTGAACTAATTTATGATGTAGGAGACCTTTTTTAGTGTCGTTTCAGCCGTTGGATTGATCCGTTTGTGTCGATTGCAGGTATCATGTCTAAACTAGCATATAGGTTAGGTTTCATCACCATTTGCATTTTGCATGACCTTATGACCATTTCATTATAGCCTTAGGTACGAACCCACTCTATTATGTCACGGAACCTTCTTGCTATTTTAGAAGTGGCATGATATGAGTGGTAGAGCTTGACCTTACATGGGTACCCTAGTTAGCGCCTCATTTGCATTTGGTGCCCATGCTGAAATTTTGTCCCTTAGGGTGTGGGATTCTGTTGTATAGTATTGCCATGACATTTTGCAAGAGCTTCATACTCCTCTTGATCTTTTGCTGGCCTGTTTACCTCAGGACTCACGTATGTCAAGTTGTAATTGCATTATCATGAGCTTTGCCTGCCTTATTGAGCCTTATGCCGGCTTCCCTGACATTGAGTTTCAGCCATATATCCCGATCTCATCTCATGTCTAGCCATGCAAAGCCATTTTATATATCCTTTGCAGCTTGATTCCCTATTTTTACCGGGAGGGGATTTTCCCCTGAGTGTCTCTATCCTACACATGTATCCTTGCATTGAGCATAGGTATGTTCCACTACTTGGAACTAGTTTTTGTTCCCATATGACACTCGTCTCCTCCTAGTCTATAACTATAAAGCAGTTTTATTCTTTTTCAAGATTTTTAAATATTTGGAAAAGTCTAAAAAAAAATCAAATAACCAAAAAGCCGGACATGGAAAGATGTTATCTTTTGGCAGCTGTCGAGTCATGTCACCTTCAAAAAGAGCACTGAATATCACATCCATTGGTTGGGTTTATAGTTTGACTTTGTGGAAATTGAACCCAGTGATAGAACAATTACACTCACAACAATTATCAATTGTACATGCAAAATTACTCACAAAAGAGACTGAATATGGAGCTGAACACTAAACTGTATTGAATAAGTGTACAATAGCCAACCCTATGAAGTCATAGGCTTCCACAATAAATAATTACATGAGGGATTCGAATGCATGAAGACGCAATTCGAATCTAGTCAAAAGCAGGCTTACTAAATCTAAGCAAATCCCCCATAGGTGCATAAAGCAGTTTCCAAAACTGTCAAGGAGATAACGAATTGGAAAAATAAATTAGGCAAGCTAAAAGGTAATGGAAGGACAAATCATACATTCTTTTCATAGGAGAAAAGATTGGAGGATGTGGAGGACAAAAAACAAGTTAACCTCACCTAGTCAAACTTTCCCAATTGCCTTAAAGCACTGAAAAAGCAGGCAATAAAGCAGAAAAAGAAGAAGGGCACTAGGGAGGCCAGGAATAAAGTAGATTTGATTCCACAAGGTTTCCCAAGCACTCCATGAGTCAAAATAAGCAATTTGTACCACTATGGATGTGTAGATGACAACTTGCATAAGGTGGAACATGGAAACTAGGCAAATAAGACAAAAATGGATTAATTAATGTCTAAGGTAGCTAACTATGGGTTGATTATTCTAACACCCCCCCTTAAGCCTGAATTATGAGTAATATATCAGAAAATTATAAGGCCTAGCAACAAGGCTTAGTCACCCTTTTACATACTGCATGTCAATTTAACCAAGGAAAGAGGCAAAAACCCAGTGGGAAAATCCTCCCTTAAACATGGACTGTAAAACAAGATTTGGAAATATTGTCTTCACTGATGCTTCACAGCATGATCAGCAATCCCCAGTAGTGATTTGAGATTGCTGAAGGTCTTCTCACAAAATGATTTGGTGAAGATATCAGCCACTTGTTCTGAAGATGAACAGAAGAGTAGGTGAATGGTGCCATCATGCACAAGCTCTCTGATGTAGTGCATATGGATCTCAATGTGTTTGGTTCTCTACTTATAAACTAGATCATTGCAGATTGGAATGGTACTATGATTATCATAGTAGATAGTAGTTGAGTATTATGATTCGAAGCCACACTCTCCAAGTAATCCCTGCAACCATAAACATTGAGTTGTTGCATTTACAACTCCTCTGTACTCTGCTTCTGTAGATGAGAGTGCAATGGCACTCTGTTTCTTGATTGACCAGCTGATTGATCCTTCTGCAAGCATGAACACATATCCTGATGTTGACTTTCTATCTGTGCTATCACCTGCCCAATCACTGTCAGTAAACCCAATCAAATCAAGATCAGATTTAGCTTTATAGAAGATCCCATGTGTCCTTGTTCCCTGAACAAAGTTAAGGATCCTTTTGGCTACTTTCCAATGGATCTCATGAGGCTAATCCATGTACCTATAAGCCACACTTAATGCATAATAAATATCAGGTCTAGTATGTGTAAGATACAAAAAATATCCAATCAATTACGTATACAGTGTATTGTTTACCATAGGTGAAGAATCAGCTTCTTCAAGCTTCACTCCTGAAAGGAAAGGAGTCTTGCTTAGCTTGCAATCCTTCATTCTGAATTTGTTTAGCAAATCCAAGGCATACTTGGACTGGTGCACCTTGATTCCAGCTTTGGTTTGAGCAATCTCAAGCCCCAAGAATTGGCTCAATAGCCCCAAATCTGTCATGGAGAAGGCTTGGTTCATTGCACCCTTCAAGGAAGAAATTTCATCCTTTGAGCTTCCTATAATGAGAAGGTCATCAACATATAACACAATGATCATTAATCAACCATTAATCAACTTCAGATAGACATTTGGATCTGATTTACATCGAACAAAATTTAGTGATAGCAGAAAGCGATCAATCTTGGCATACCAAGCCCATACAATGACTTCTTTAGCCTGCACACAAGAGATGGGTTAGTAGAAAATCCTTGAGGCTTCTACATGTATATCTCTTCAGTGAGATCTCCATTCAGGAAGTCACACTTTACATCCATGTGATGTACCTCCCATTGCTTTGAAGCTGCAATGGCTAAGGCTAGCCTGATGGAGTCCATCTTTGCCACTGGTGCAAAGGTCTCATTGTAATCTATGCCATGAACCTGTGAGTAGCCATTGGCTACCAATATGGACTTGTACTTCAGAGGTGAACCATCAGCAGCAAATTTGGTCTTGTACACCCACTTACACTGAACTAGCTTCCTCCCTGGGGGGAGATCTACCAGCTCCCAAGTGTTGCTCTTATGGAGTGAGATGAACTCTTCCTTCATGGATGCTTGCCATATTGGATCTTCTACTACATATTCATATGTCTGAGGGTCTGATTCCACCATCATATAGAATTTCTCAGCAAACATAGGATCTTTCATGCATAGAGCACTCTCAAATTGAGATCTAGTTAGGATTTCCAGCTAGCTCTCCAGCTGCATGAATGGTCTTGGCTGCCCATTTTGGCCTTGTAGGGATGTTAGGATCTGCAATAAAATCATCACTATATGACATATCAAAATCAGCATGTTCAACTATCTCTTCACTTACATTCAGAGGTTCTAGTGGTGAAGAGGCCTCTCCAACTTCCACTGCTGCTAGGGGTTCTTCTTGAAACTGAACACACATTTCAATGAAGGCTTTGTTTGTGCTCAAATTTATCAGCTTTTACCCTTTTGAATCTTTAGAGTACCCAACAAATAGACACTCTTGGCTTTGGGGCTGCAAATCCTTTCTCTGTTATGTTGGAATTCTAGCCCAAGCCTTTGAGCCAAAAATCCTGAAATGGGTCACATCTAGCTTGTGCCCACTCCATGCTTCGAAAGGAGTCATACCATCAAGATGTTTATGAGGCACCCTATTCTAGATATAGGATGCATATTTTATATCTTCGGCCCAGTACTTTGGTGGCAAAGTCTTAGCCTCCATCATGCAGGTTGCCATCTCTTTCAGTGATCTGTTCTTCCTCTCAGCAACACCATTCTGTTGTGGTGTGTAAGGGATAGAGTGCTGCATCTGAATACCTGCATCTACACAATATTGAATAAACTCAGACTTGACATACTCACCACCATTGTCAGATCTGAGGACCTTGAGTTTCCTCCCAGACTGGTTTTCAACCAAATCCTTAAAGACTTTGAAGAGGCCAAAAACTTCAGACTTATGTTTCAGGAAGTAAACCCAGCAATACCTGAAAAAGTCATCTATGAAAGCCAATGCATATTTGGCCTGAATCATGGACATATGAGGGAATGGGCCAGAAACATCACTATGGATCAACTCAAGGGGTTCAAAGGTTATCTCATGACTAGCTCTCTCAAATTTATGCTCTGGGTGTTTTCCTAGGATGCAACCTTGGCAGACTCCTTTGGAAAATTTTATCTTGGGTAACCCTATGACCATTTATTTTTCACTAAGATCAGAAAGATACTTGTAATTTAGGTGGCCAAATATTTCATGCCAAAGCTTGCTTGCCTCATTAGCATGAATCAGAAGAGCAGAGGGGTTTGAGTAGGGTAGGAAGTGTGAGAACATGTATACCTTCGAAGTATGATTTACAACTCCTTTTACAATGACTTTACCACTTGAGATCTCTGTGATCTCAAATTCATCAGGGGAGAATATGACCTTCTTTAGAGACCCTGTGTGGGTCATCTGATACACTGATAAGAGGTTAGAGGCAAGACCTGGAACATACAACACATTGCTAAACTTACCATGATCAAGAACAATCCTCCCTTTGCCCAAACTTTCAGTGAGAGAGTCATCTCCCAGTACTATTGGTGGACCTTTCGACATGTCAAGTGAGGTGAATGCCTCCTTGGTCGAAACCATATGTCTTGAAGCTCCAGAATCAATGATGAAACTAGGTGAGCTTGATGTGCCAGCAACCAATGCATGAACTCTCTCTCTGTCATCTGAACTTGATCCTCCTTCCCTCTTCTTTGATCTTTCTGGAAGGGATATGCCATTCTTCTCCAGGATTTGGCTCAGCATGTCTATTTGCTTCTTCATGCAGGAGCTCTCAAAATGATTGCCCTTACTGCTGTATGCGCACTTGCTCATTTCTCCTTTGTTATTCTTCTTCTGGTAGTTCTTCTTGGAACCTTGAGGCTCCTCC
The DNA here is from genome assembly GCA_001517045.1 of Pseudotsuga menziesii. NCBI lineage: Eukaryota > Viridiplantae > Streptophyta > Pinopsida > Pinales > Pinaceae > Pseudotsuga > Pseudotsuga menziesii. Next base: position 481,211 of record LPNX010599792.1, on the reverse strand, counting down.
GGAGACTTATTCTTGTCTCTCTTTTTCTCAAGTGGATTTTTAGCTTTCTTTTGCTTTTTGAATCCACCCTCAAATCTCCAGCAACCAGAGCTTGGTCTTTTGATGGTTTGATGGTGCCCATCATCACCAACTTATCTTGTTCTTGTGTGAGAGATTCCATGATATCTGCAAGGCTAGGCATCTTCCAGGTTCGAGTTGTCAACTTTGTGGCATAGAAGGTTGAAACAAACACTAAATAGTTAGGGCCAAGATTTGAGAGTATGGCCAAGACCAGCTGATCATCCTTCTTTTCAATCCCACATTGTTTTAGCTGCAAAACAAGTGCTTTGAACTTGGAGAAATAGAGTTGCAGGGATTCAAAGCTATTTGGACTCAGGGAGATCAGTTCATTTTCGATTTGATGTCCCCTCATCTCGTCTGTCTTTCCAAAAATATCAACAAGATTCTCCCATACTTCATTCGGTGATGTCAATCCATCAAGATGGAAAAGGAGGTCTCTGGATATACTCAGACACAGGAGACCATAGGCCTCATGCCATTTTATCTTCTCTGCAGTTGCATTGGGATATGCTTCTATTAGCATAGTCACTCTATAGAGGTCTTTCGCTCTCAACAGTATCTCCATATTTTCTTTCCATTCAAAGAAGTTAAATGGAGTCGATCTTCTGAGATTGATCCATAGCTCAAAAATTGTCTCGGCAGGCAGTAGAATGTTCCCAGTCAATGATGTCGAACCTACAAAAAAATTTGGAAGGAGAGAAATTGATCTACAAAGGCTCTAATACCATATGGAAATTGAACCCAGTGATAGAAAAATTACACTCACAACAATTATCAATTGTACATGAAAAATTACTCACAAAAGAGACTGAATATGGAGCTAAACACTAAACTGTATTGAATAAGTGTACAATAGCCAACCCTATGAAGTCATAGGCTGACACAATAAATAATTACATGAGGGATCCGAATGCATGAAGAGGCAATTCGAATCTAGTCAAAAGCAGGCTTACTAAATCTAAGCAAATCCCCCATAGGTGCATAAAGCAGTTTCCAAAATTGTCAAGGAGCTCACGAATTAGAAAAATCAATTAGGCAAGATAAAAGGTAATGGAAGGACAACTCATACATGCTTTTCATAGGAGAAAAGAGTGGAGGATGTGGAGGACAAAAAACAAGTTAACCTCACCTAGTCAAACTTTCCCAATTGCCTTAAAGCACTGAAAAAGAAGGCAATAAAGCAAAAAAAGTAGAAGGGCACTAGGGAGGCCAAGAATAAAGCATATTTGATTCCAGGAGGTTTCCCAAGTGCTCCATGAGTCAAAATTATCAATTTGGACCACTATGGAAGTGTAGATGACAACTTGCATAAGGTGGAACATGGAAACTAGGTAAATAAGACAAAAATGGATTAATTAATATCTAAGGTAGCTAACTATGGGTTGATTATTCTAATAGAATTTAGGAGCTATACTCATTTTATCTAAGTTTATCTCCATCGACTGGTTAAGCTTCCAGTCCCCATGGAGCCTCTGTCGATGCCTCCTGTGTCGCAGAGATGTCTCGGTTCTGTATATCTAGTCTATGCTTCCTTTATTTAGCCACCATTCACTGTGATGCTCTTTTTCGAAGGAAGTTGAAACCTGAGTCGGCCATTCCTCAGTTATCTTGACTTTGCATGTCAGCCATTCCCAGTATAGTTACTGGTTCGTGCACCTTACGATCGATTCCTTCCACATTATACAGCTTTGCTGAGTACCTCGTGTTGGATGATGGGGGATGCCTTAATTCCCTCTCTCCAGTGGATTTCATCCCATCGAATTCAGATCATTTATTCTGGGATTGGAATATAGAGTCATTTTTGAGTGCCTTGAGACTTGCAGTCATCAGTGGTAGTTTCTCTTGCCATCGATAGTTTTTTGGAATACATCAATGTCCCCTGATCAATGGATCCTCTCAAGTGTTCGACCTCAACAAATTTATTCACACTTGTTGGTTTTCACTCTAGTACCTTGATTCCCATTTTCATTATCGATGGGTGATCTCGCGTTTGTTAACGGTATACATCAATGACCAGTAATCAGATGATGGACTACTATGTTTGACCTCAACACCTCTATTCACATAGTAGGACATGTACTCGTAGCGGTTTGTGTAGAAGACCTTCCATATTGGTGGCATCTCTTATATGCTACCTCCTTGATCATGCCAGTGTTCATGAGATTACAGCTCTCATGACTTGATTCCAGTATATGTCAGACATTTCCAGCTATTATGGAGATCTTGATACATTGTATATCTTCAGCCATTATGGAGATCATGGTCCTTTGTATATCTTCATCATGGATATTCTGATCTGTGTATATTGTATGTGGCGATGACCACTTATGTGATATTGTGTATCATGCTTATTCATGGCCATTGTACTCTTATGTATCCAAGACTGCTATATGTATTTGCAGTTATGTGCAGAGTTGTATCATTGTACTATGTTGATTGGGTGCCTGCTCTTCCATTTGGGAACCTTCATCACTCCACTTCTGGGATGGACTTATAATGTATTTCGGCCATCGTATGACCCCTCTGGCCTCACACATTAGGGGGCATCTGTTATAGCTAATTTTACCACACCAGGTGAATCACACTTCTATGGCCTTCCCCTATCCCTTTGCAGACTCCTTAGACCCCTTGGACCATTTTTTGTCCTTTGATGTTTCCTAGACCATCCCTATAAACATGTGAAAATTGCTATACATGACTTTAAACCCCTTATCGTGTATATACGCGAGTTTGACCCCTAAAACCACGTACATCAGGATGTGTACAAAATCCAAATCCTTTTGTAGTTTTCCTTGACATGGATCTGACTCATTTGTCTCCTGGCCTACCATATTCCTTGAGATCGCTCGGATTCGACCTTTCATTACCCCTTTGAAAAGCTATATAAGGAACTCTTTGGATACATTAAAGGCATAAGAGAATTGAGAGCAAAGAAACTATAGTCCATTATTGGTGGAACTTGTGCTTAAGTTTGCATCCCTTTGTCCCTTAGAGCACTTTGGTGTTCTTCCCAAGATTACCTTCTGCTTGTGAGCTTGCTATCGAGAGATGGATGATTGAGGTGGTGGAGGCCCAAGTGGGGGATTCAATTTCTCCGATTCACAGACGTGCTGACAGAGGTTGTATCCATTGTAATCTCTGATTTTATATAAATAGAAATATATTTTCCTATCCAATAATGTATGCTTGAATGGATATTTTATCCATGGATGCTTTCAAATGCTTATACATTGTTGATTATAATAGATCTAACACCAATATGTATAGTATGCTTGTCTTGTTTACTTGTTGTTGAGGAAGTGATTCATCAATTCAAGCTAAAGTTGGAAAGCTCAACAGGGATCTACTTCAACCGTCTAGAATAAGGTATGAGGTCTAATCCTTTAGTGTTAGATATTTGATTTCTATTGCATATTGGAAAGGATTGATTTATGGAGTCAAGCTGTCTGTTGTGGTACCCCAAGCCATAGGAATTTCAATCTGTAACAATGCTATACAAGTATTTCAAATGAAGGAATATGATCAACATCAATAAAACAAGAAGAATGCAGATTTTCTTCTTCGAAAGAGGGATATGTACTTGAAGGTTTATGATCATCGAAATAGACAAAAGAAAAAATAATTCTTTTGACATGCAATGGGAAAGACAAGAAAGAACTGATGAATAGGAACAAAACCTCATGGAGTAAAGTAACAAGCTGATACCCAATCTTTCCATTTGGCTTCTTCATTTTTCTATCAACAAAATTCTCTTTGCAGTGGAATCTTTAATCGTGGAGTCACCGGTGAAAAATTGTAGTCTAAAATATTTTCTAACTTTGTTCACCTCTCAAAATCAGATGAATAATGATATCCTAGGGAAGATATACTTCAGCTTCATCCCCAGCAACGGCGCCAAAGATGTTAGTGCCAGAAATTGTTCTTATACTACTAGAAGAACAAGCCAACAGAATATCAAAAGTAAAATTAAATAAAATAGGATTTAGGGTTTTGTTTTTAAAAACTTCATTAGCAAGGAGGATCAAACACATCCCAATAAGACATAAACATTACACATGAAATACTAATTCCACCCACAGGCTACAAGCATTTACATGAATAAACCTTTAAACAAGAAATGAAATTGTAAACTGAGCAATCAACCAGATAAAAAATGAAAAAGCATGATAGGTAAAAGGGCTTATCAGTTTATATATAATCAATAATATTCATCCACTTACATAAGAGTTATAAATGCTAGCTTGAGAAATCAAAGCTCCAAAAGCCTCTCCTTGAGTGAAAAATCCCACCACAAAACTATATGTTTGTCTTTCTTTTATCATTACAAAAGTAAAGTAGTTCCATAACTACCTTCTAGGTCAAAATTTGAAAGAGTTACATCAATTAGTTACATGATAACTCAAAATATTTAAAGACAATTCACCCAAAAATAGCAAATCGGATTTGGGGAAATTTGCCAAATTTCTGAAAATTTGGGTCTCAAAGACACCTTCATATCTCTTTCTTAGGGACACCTATGAAAAAAATGAGAGAGGTTTGTTTAAATGAGTCTGGTATGAACAAAACCCTCTCTTTTTTTCTAAAAATTCCCCTTCAATTGATCGAAATACATGCTGCAAATTTGTGATTAAAACAAGAAATTATCATTAGAGGAAATTTGGAGTCTAAAATGGGCCTTATAAGAAAACGCCCCAACAATAAATTTTTTGAGTTGGAATTCAAGAACCAATAGAATTTCAATAAAATTAGTCAACCATAATGGTTGAATTGACATATTTGTCATAAAAGAAAACTACTTTTTTGTTCGTATTTTCGACATATATCCCTGTGTTTTTACTCAAATTTCAAGCGGGGGAGCTCGTTGGATGCGGAATTTAATTCCACATCCAACAAGTACCCACATTGCATACTTTTGATGGACCCCTCTACCCCAAAAACAAGAAATACCTAAAAAAATGTGATGATGATGTCATCATCACATTTTTTTAGGTATTTCTTCTTTTTGGGGTAGAGGGGTCCATCAAAAGTATGCAATGTGGGTATTCGTTGAATGCAGAATTAAATTCCGCATCCAACGAGCTCTCCCACTCAGAATTTGAGTAAAAACACAGGGAGATATGTCGAAAATACAAACACAAAAAGTAGTTTTTTTCATTCTTCCTCCAAAATTAATAGCTATTATTTTTATTTTTTTAAGGAGGCCCATTTTAGACCTCAAATTTCCTCTAATGTAAATAATTCAAACCCTGCAAATAGGCCACAAAGATGAATTTGAATATCTCAAACGATAATAGCTGTTGCAAAATTGAGAGAGGTTTTTGTGCATGATTCTGTTGTGAACAAAAACCTCTTTTGGTTTTCCATAATTCGTTTCCATCACCTCGTAATATTCTCTCAATTATAATGACAAAAAAAGGAAAAATAGAGCTGCTACAAGGATCTCCTCATGAAAATATTTGACAAAGAACTCAAAATGAGGGTTATATTATAAACCAAACTTGGAATAAACTTTTATTATAAGTTTTTGAAAGCTTAAAGATATACATATTAACTAATAAGCCCAAAAGACAAACCTTAAAACTAAAATAATGAAATAATCCAACCATTAAAAGCATTAAATCCAACAAAATTACTGATTGTCAAAAGTTCTTAAAATCAACATAAAATGTAAAATCATTTTAAACCAATAGTTGAAAATTAGGACAAAAGAACAGATAAACTAAGAACAATATCTAGTTATAACACAGGGCACAATAGATGCGCTCTAGGAAGGCACAACTTTATACGCAATCATATCTTCAAATTTCCAAACTTTGCAAAAACCCTAATTTCTTCTAGAGGGAGAGGAGAGAGAGTTTCACCTTGTGAAAGTTGTTCCACGCAGGATAGCTCTAATACCATGCTAATATTTCATATGCTTATCTAGATATCATTAGTGTTTACTCCAAATTCACAACAGCAGCATATGCAGAAGCACTGAAAGAAACACAATCTTATGATAGACACAATATTTATCATGGGAAACCCTCAAGGGTAAGAAAACCCAAAAAAACTTCATCTCTATAGATGTATAAGATAAAACCCCAAAAATAGGTATTCTCCTTCTTGCTGGTATGTGTCTCTCTCTCTCCTATGCGCTACATAAGTGAGTGTGTTATCTCCTAAATAAGTCAATTTTCAATAAGTCCACTTAGAAAAATTATTTTTTGATAAGTGATGAAGATTTCAGGTCATATTATGAACAATGTTTGGGTGACTAACAAAGTTGGAATATCTAGTGCTTGGTCTTAAAAAAAAATTGAAAGTTTTAGCTTTCGGTGGCTTAGGCGAGCTTTCAAACAGCTCATTAGCCACCAAAAATCCCAGCTTTCGGTAGCTAACGATTTTGAATCAAGAACACATTAACCACCAAAAGCCTGTTGATCACGTTTTTTTTAATTTTGGGAAAAATGGACTTTCGGTGGCTTAGGCGAACTTACCAATAGTTCATTAGCCACCGAAAAGCCTTGGATTTGGCAGTTTAGCAATGGGTAGAAGAAGACAGTAAACCACCAAAAGCACATTTTAAATAAATTTTGGGAATGAGACTTTCAGTGGCTTAGGTGAACTGGCCAATGGTTCATTAGCCACCGAAAGCCCATCTTTTGACAGATATCAAACTAAACCCTAGAGTCTCTTAACCACTGAAAAGGCCGAAAAGAGAAAGCGGTTATCTATCCATCAATATAAAACTTGTCAGCATGAGGCATGTCATAATTTAGCATGATTAACCACCGAAAAGACCGGAGAACTGCAGTAAAGGATGAGTTGATGGCTAAGAGGTCATTATTGATCTGAGATGATTGATGGAAATCGAAACCATATCTACCCTCCATCTGTCCCACAACTACAGTAAACCTCTACCAAACACCAAGCTCAACTTAAAAATGATTAATAGGATGGCTATCTCGTGGATATCTGGATATCACCAGAATCAACCATCATCTCATTTGAGTACCTATCAAGAGGTTAACCCCTCAAAATCAATTCCATAAATTTAGTACACTCCTCATTTGTTACATACATCCTTACTGCTCGAGGCCATTTTTGACTAGATCGCTAACCTCCTCCACAGAATTTCAATTTCAATTTTTGCAGGTACTAACAAAAACAACTCAGAGATGAAGAAAGGAAGACCTGCTCTCAAGCAGGAACTAGGAGACATCAGCTACCTAGAATCACATCGAAAAGTCTACCAATTCTTCAAAGATGCAGGATGTTACAGATTTTGTGAGAAAATCCAAGGTTCATACTAGAATGTTGCAAAATCATTTTCCCTTTCTTTTGATGGCTCCAAGGTGTTGATAGGAAAGGAAGATTTCATAGTGGATGAAACCCTAATTTCATAGGTGACAGAACTCCCAAGAACTGGGGAGAAGTGGTTTAAGACCACCATTACTAAAAATGTGGAGTTCAAAACATATTTAAAACTTGAACACATAAATGTAGTATGGAATAAAATTGTTCCATCCACCTGGCTAGAGGAGAGGTGGCAGTAATTACTGAAAGCAATTTTGGTGTATATAACCTATGAAGGAAGGTACAACAAGGAAATGATATATCACTTCAAGCTGATGAACCATTTTATAGGAAGAAGCCCTTTAAACCTAACCTTCTACCTCCACAAGAGCTTAACCATGATGGCACACCAGGTAAAGGCCTAACCCACAAAAATTGTAGGAAGGTTATCTCACCACGGCCTAATACAACTCATTGTCCAAGAATTGCTGCAAAGTAGAAATGTAGCATGGGCATATTTTTTATTCTGGAATGATTTTGAAACAGGACTGCAGCCAGAAGAGAAAGGAAAGTCACCTTCAAAGAAATCTACCACCCCCAAGAGTGAAAAAAGGAAGAGGAGAGATATCTCACCAATAACAGTGGATCAACCTTCTCCCACTACTAAAACCAATCAAGCTAAAAGAAACCCGGACTTCAGTGAAAAAGAGAAGGAGGGCCCACCACAAAGTGGAAATATTCTGAACTTACCTTACTCAGAAGAATAAGAAGAAATGGAGGAAGAAGTTAACCTAGCATAGTAGGTTGTAGAAAAAAATGAAGAGTTGCCATCACCCACACCAAAAGAAGACCAGGGTGAACCAGTGGAAAAGGCTTCCCCCAGCAAGCCTAAGTCACAAAGCGTCAACTAGTTGCTAAGGAAAGTATATGAACTGGATGTTTTATAGAGAGAAATAAAAAGAACTAGTGCAATGCTAACCAAGAAAAACACTCAATTGAATAATTTGCTGCTAGAAATGAAAGGAAGGTATTTTTTGTTGCAAAAAAGGAATCATAGGTTTATGAAAGACAACACTAGGCTTTACAGGATGATCAGGCTTCTGAGGTTGCAGGTGAAGAATTCCAGATCAAACCCTAGCTCTCAGACTCACTTTGCACTAGAAACCCTAGCTGAGGCAGTAGTGAGCCTTTAGAATCCAGAGGCAGCCCAGGATGTAGCTGTTTTTCCAAACCTTATGCAGGCTGAAGGAGTGCCAGAAGATCAACAACAAAGCTGAAAATGGATGATTGGGAGGATGATTACAATTTTGCAGAAATAGGGCTTTCGATGGCTTAGGTGTACGCAGCAGCGGTTTCTTTCGGTGGCTAACAGACCCAAAATTCTGCTTCCTTCACCACCGAAAGCAGAAAAGGGTACAAAAAGATGTTTTGGCACACAAAACCAGTTTTAGCGAATACATTTATCTCAGGGATGAAATATACAGATGAAATTTGCTGAAAAACACCATTGGAGGAGGTTTGTTCTAGTTTTGAGGATACAATCAAGGAGAAAAGGGTCACAAACCCTACCTATTTTTTACCATCAATGGATTATCTATCAAATGACAGGTTACAGCTCTACTTTAGTACTCACTACAGTCATCAAAGAGTTCTATGAGGGAATAAGAGTTAAAGTTAGATAGACTAGTAGTTAAATTAGGGTTTTTGACCTAATTTTGCAAAAAACATTAATTTTATCTATTTTTAGTAAAATAGATCCAATTTTTCAGGATCTAAATATTTTTGTAAAGGCTATAAAACCTAAGAATTACTTGAAACAAAGGTTCAACTTCAGGGACCTGTAGACTATTATTATCATCAAGCTTCTCATATTATTCATGACCTAATATAAGCTCTTTTGCTATCATATGTTCAACTTCCATATCTTTTATGTTTTGTGCTTGTGCCTAAATGTCTGATTGAGTTTTATTCATTTTATTCAATGTCTAATAGCTGTCATCCTATCTGTATGTTGATGAGTTGAATGGCAAGTACTTTTCCTTGTTATGATTAGCCATTTATATGTAATTGTTTTATATATGAATTTGCCAACATAGTAAGTTTTCCATCTTTTCACCCTATTATCTGACCTCTGAATAGTGGTAGTTAGAAGCCGTATCTTTGATTGAGTTTTATGCATGTCTTGAGAGTGTGAGGTCTTGTACGTCATCTAACTTGATCCAGTTAAAAAAACTATAAAAACATTTAAGTTACCAGACATCCTCGAGCTGCAACTTAGAGGAGTTTACTAGAGTGATAATGAATTGGCGTCATTACCGAGGAAAGGAGATTGTAGCTCAGCTTCCCTGGGAGATGACATAGATCCTACTTTGATGATAGACAAAGTATGGACCCTATTCTGGTTGTAATCATCTATCTGGTGACTCCATTGGAATAAGGTGGCCTCAAGAAGACCAGGTATCAGAGCAAACCCTCAAGGGCCACCAGTAACACCCATTTCAGATCCAGAAGAGATTTTAAGAAGAGTTAGGGCTTCACTCAGACAGACCTCCAGAGCTGTAAGGGAAGCCACATCAGGTATTTCTACTGTTAGACTTCCATTTCAATCTCTTCCTACTGAAACATATAATTATCAGGAATTTATATTTGAATCAGAAAATTTTAGGGTTGAGGAATCTTCAAGCACTACTGCTTGTCTAGGTCCAATCCCTGGAGACTCCACTGAGATAAATACACCCCTAATTCTCTCTCAGCTCCCATCCACACTAGCAGAAGCTTCTTCTACCCATTCCATACCCTTTTCCAACATGGCTGCCCCTCTAACCAAAATGGAAAGGATCCTGGTAGCTAGGTATGCCCCTCTGAATTTACCTAACCCCCTCTCTGCCATGCCTACTGGAGACTATCTCAAATACATGCCTAAATTTACTGGAGAGGGATATTTCACAGCTAAATAATAGCTAGAAGCATTCTACAGTTATGCTAAGAACATAAACATAGAACAAGAAGATGTGTGGACTAGGGTTTTTGTGCAAATCCTAGATGGTCAGGCTAAGAAGTGGTTCAAAGAGCTTGCTGCTGGATCAATAGTAGGCATTGAATCCTTAGATGACATATTTTTGAAGCACTAGGGGGAGAGAAGAGAACACCTTGATTATATCACTGAGTTTAGAAATTTGAAGAGGGAGAATGGTCAATCTATTTCTAACTTTACCAAAATATTTAACAAGATGTTCAGCAAGATCCCTGCTAAGATCAAGCACACTGACACCTCAGCTAAAATCACCTATGCCAATGCCTTTGATTCTGAGTTTTTCCTTATACTCGAAGAAAGAAGATCTAATTCCTTGTCACTCATGCACGATGCTTCCCTAGAGGTAGAATCCAACATCGTTGCATCTTAGAAGGTCAAAGGAAAGATAGATAGGAAGAAGAATCCCACAGATCCTCTTGGGACTTCTTCATCAGAGAACAAAATTGACAAGATGGCCAAAGTGTTGGATAGTTTGATTGCTGAAATGTCCAGGCTGAGAGACCGAGAGAAAATACCTGTGAGCGGTAAAGGGCCAAATGATTTTACTCCTAGAAACCCTAATTTTGTCCCTTACAGAAGAAATAAACCCCTAGCTCAAATCCTTTAAGGGGATAGGAATCAGGCTGAGGATTAAAGAATTAGAGCTCCCTTTCATAATGTTGTACTAGAAGAAGAACCAGACTTCACTCAAGAAGAAGGAGAGGCAAAAGACAACATCAACTGGATGGAGGATGAAGTTGATTACTCCTTCTTGACATAAGCAGACTATGAGGAAGACCTCATGAATGAGCAGATCATGGAAGAATCTCTGTATCAGGCAGATGATCAGGAGGGGTATAATTTGGGATCGAGGCTTGTTGGTCCCCCTAAGAATAATGTTGTTCCTACAAAGTAGCCTGCTACTCCAGCCAAGAGGGTTGTTGTTCTACCCAAGAAGATGGCTGCCACTCCAAAACAACAGCAAAGGCCATTGCAATCATTAGCTCATGATCCTATTCAGCTCAAATATAGACAACAAGAGGTAAGAACTTCTGACAAGTTGTCTTATGCCTTCAATCTTGATTTAGAAATTCAGAAGTTAAAAATCCCTTTTCCCTTGATAGAACTGTTGAAGGATGAGGATTTCAAGACATCCATACTGAAATCCCTTCAACCAAGGACTCCCCTAGATGCTGACTTTGTGAACTTGCAAGATGATAAGCCCACAGTAATCCTAGGCCCTATGATTGAAGAGATGGATGAGTCTTTCCCACCTTTCTACATATCTCTGAATATCCATGACAAAATCCTTCATAACTGTTTGCTAGACTCAGGAGCTTCCCATAACCTAATGCCAAAAGCTGTGATGGATGATCTTGGCCTCAACATTACAAAACCCTACCATGATCTGTTCTCATTTGAATCTAGGAAGGTCAAATGCTTGGGCCTCATCAAAGACCTTGTCATAAACCTCTCCCATTTGCCTTCAAAAAGCATAGTGATGGACATAGTGGTAGCTGATATCCCACCTAAGTTTGGACTCCTTTTGTCTCTGTCATGGAGTAAAAGGCTGGGTGGTACCCTTCAAATGCACCTTACATATGCTATAATTCCAATGTTTGGAGGGGAGACCAAGAGACTCTACGGAGAGAACCAGTTCACCTATATCATCAGTAATGCCAAGAACTCTATAAACCATCCAATATATGTAGTAGACATAGACTTTGGGTCATGCATCCTGTAGATGGATGATTCCCAGCCAAAATCCATACATCTTACAAAGCCCATCTATCAAAAGCATGAAGAAATAACCACCTCATTTTGGAGCATGTTTTTTGATGGGGCCATTAGTCAAGCCTCAACAGGTGTAGGAATAGTCATGATTTCTCCTTCAAAGGAAACCATGCATTTGTCTTATAAGTTGGATTTCAAGACTACTAACAACATAGCAGAATATGAAGCACTGTTGTTAGGGGTGAAGGATTCCAAGGAAATGGGGATCACGTGCATAAAGATATTTGGAGATGTAGATCTCATCATACAGTAGGTCAACAACACCTTTCAAGAAAAGAATGTCAGACCTTTCAAGAAAAGAATGTCAAACTGAAGGCTTACAGGGATGAGGTATGGAAACTTAAGGAATCTTTCATGTGTTTTGAGCTCTAATATATACCTAGGGCTATGAATCACCTGGTTGATTGCCTTGCTATCTCTACAAGTCTGTTTGTTCCCCCTTTACCTCCTAACCTAAGCTATGATATCCAAGTCAAGTACAGGCCATCCCTACCTGATAATGTGAAATTTTGGAAGGTATTTGAGAATGTTGATGAGCTTAGCAAATTCCTCCAGGTAGTAGATGAATTTTCTGATATGCATATTGATCAAGAAAACCTAAATATGGAATCATCTCAGAGGCTCAAGTTAAAAGATAAAGTAGGTGATCAGAACATTGTTCAGTTACCTAGTAATTATATACCTCAGGGCCTGGTACCCCTAGAAGATATATTTGATCATAATGATGTCCTTTCAAGCCTGCCAAAATGGAGAAAGATCCTTCTATCCAAGAGAAAAACATAGGTAGCCATAGTTACCCAAAATTCATAAATCTGTCCACTTAATTGATTGCTGATCATAGGTCCAAATTTTTTAGCCTAATGAAAGAGTTTGTTGATATCTTTGCCTGGGAATACAGTGGCCTGAAAACCTATGACACTAGTATCATCCAACAGAGGATTCTACTAGAGAAGGACATCATCCCTTTCAAACAGAAGCTGAGATACATCAGTCCTCTCCTCCTTCCTGTGATTGAAAAAGAAATCCAAAAGCTCCTTAAAGCCAAAATCATAATTCCCCTCAGGTATTCCAGATGGATTGCAAATTTAGTGGCGGTAAGGAAGAAGAACAAGGAGATTGGTTTATGTGTGGATTTCAAAAACCTCAACAAATGCTAAAAGAAAGACAACTATCCACTACCCAATATGGAACACATGTTACAAAGAGTCTCAGGGGCTAGTGTCATGGCATTCCTGGATGGTTTCTCTCGATACAACCAAGTTGTTGTACACCCTGATGACCAAGAAAATACTACGTTTACCACTCCTTGGGGCACTTTAATTTATGGTAAAATGCCATTTGGGCTGATGAATTTTGGGGCCACTTTTCAGAGATCCATGGACCTAGATTTTGTAGGATTGAAAGACAAATTTGTGCTAATATACCTAGATGACCTCATTGTTTACTCCCACAGCCATGAAGAACATTTGCAGCACTTGAGGAGGGTATTTCTGAAATGTAGAAAGTTTGGGATATCACTGAACCCAAAGACGTCTCAATTTGCACTCAGTGAGGGAAAATTCCTAGGCCACATAGTCTCAGCTGAAGGTGTGAAGATTGATCCTGTTAGAGTTGAAGCAATCTCGAAGTTGTCAATACCTAGGTCAAAAAGGGATATTCAATCATTTCTGGGTAAGATAAAAATTTTCAAGAGGTTCATCCCTAACTTTTCTGAGTTGGTAAAGGACATAACATCTATGTTGAAAAAGGATGCTGAAATCAAATGGATAGAGCAAGAAAGAATTTCTTTTGAAGAAATAAAGAAGGCTATCATGGAAGCTCCCACTCTGATTAGTCTAGACTACAACAAGGGTTTTTGCATTTTTTCCTTTGCATCCTATGACACCGTGGCAATTGTGTTATTGCAAAAAGATGATGAATGGATTGATCACCCTATTGCCTTTTTTCAGAAAGACATTGAGGGATGCTGAACTAAAATATGATCCCATTGAAAAGAAGGCTTATGCTCTCATCAAGTCATTGAAATATTTCAGGGTTTACATTCTACATGCCAAAGTCCTTGCCTATGTCCCTTCAACTGCTGTAAAGGATGTATTGACCCATCCTGACATTAATGGAAAGAGAGATAAATGGATTGCCAAGCTTATTGAGTTTGACATAGAAGTAAACCCCACCAATTTAGTGAAAGGCCAAGGTCTAGCTAAAATCATGGCTAAAGAAAATTGTGATCTTTTGGGAATGAATTTTATTGGTATAAATTCAGCTAAACTACAGACAAAGATAGCAGCAGAAACAACAGAAGCAGTTCATGAGAAGAATGACAATCAACAAGTATCTAACAATTTGTCCTCATGTGAGTGTTACTTAGGTATTATTCATTTCCTGCAAAAGTTAGAAGTTTCTCCTAGGCTTGTTGCCTCCTTTTCACATACCTGGGTCACGTGGCAGAAATCTTCAAGCCACTCGGTGTGTCCTTGGGGGCAAGTCTCGAGTCAAGGCTGTCACCTTGTTCTTGACTCCTCCGTTTAGGCTCAACTCCTAACGGAGCCAAGGGGGTAGACCCTATTAAGTTACTAAGGATGATTTCTTAGTGTGGTGATGTTAAACTGAATCAGTTACTTAGGAGTTCGAATATTTTAACTATAAACAATTGAATATGACAAGATACGAAAATAACACACGAAAGCACAAAGATGATAAATAATATATATATGAAGCAAAAATGACCAGTGCCTTAATAATGGAGTCAAATCAAAGAGATCAATGTGCTTGCATGTGATTGGAGTGAATGTTTTGCGATTGCATCTTGGTATGTTTTAAGTTAAAATTGAAGTATGGATTCATTAAATTAGGCTAAAAGGGGGACTCCAGATATACCCGAGAGTACTTGGAATATGTCCAAAACAAAACCTATACGGCTACCCGCAAGGAATATGTGGGCTGAAATGGAGTCTCTGGGGCTATGTTCGTAACACACCCATTAGGGTGTGACAGAGATCGGTGTCCCAAGGTCACTTTTTAGTAGGTTCCTGCTTCCTTTGGGTATTTTGCCACCATAAAGGTTCGATCGAGGTGTTGGATTTTCACCTGATGGTTTGTTAATTGGGGAGGGTGAGTCCTAATTATGCTAGTCGTCCAAGTGCTTTTGATACAGCTTGACTGATCAGATGAACCGCAGCCAAGTGCAGAGCATACACACTGGAGTCTTGTAAATTTTAATAAGTTTTTAAGAGATGTGTTATTGTTTAAAAGAAAAGCCTCCAAGGACCTCTTTCGATCCAAGTGGATCTCAATCGGGGAATCGAGGAGGGGTTAATTTTAAAGCTGTTGATAAAAAAATGATAGAAAAAATAAAACAACTATACAAATCTATTTTTCTGATTAATCCTACCACGAATCTCTTTCCCCTTTCGGGTCACTCGGGAAATCGTGGGGTAAGTATTATGATTACTTTTGAAAGCAAGATATGGAATATGGAATTAAAAACAAGATCAAATATACTACCCTACAAATCAGATCAATACTAGCAAAAGGAAATAAGCAGAGAACAAGGAAAATGGCACCGACACGAATCCCCCCAGGGGGGATGGGGAATGGGCTCGAAAGAGCCTATTCAAAGGATGATTTTATTACAGAGGTTACAATATCAAAGAAATGATAAAAAAGATCTTTCTTGGTCCTTATATAGGATGAAACCAATATATTATAGTTTGTACAAAAAAATTACAAATTATGCGACAAAAGAGAGACCCCTGGGGGGATTTGAGCGCTCCAAAATCCACTGTGGAAAGAAGATTACTCTCTTCGCTGTCAGACCTACTAAATGATAGTGAGGGAGTTAGAATAAAAAATTCCCAAAATCACTTTAAGATTACCTTTGGGTCAGCCTACTTTATCTCAAAAAAATAATGAAATTAAACTAGCTGAAACAGCGAACAGGGAACCAAGGAAAGAAAGATTTCCTTGGGATCTTGGCTTACTATTTGTGCAACTAGTTTAAATCACTGATATTGCAGAATATTGAAATTATTGAACAGCAAAAGAATCTACCTTAACAGCAAGCTATGAATTTTCACTAAATTACTTGCAAAACTAAGGTACTTTCA